>VXBA01000300.1:0-20025 GCA_013399895.1 Serilophus lunatus
GTGGGGGAAATAAAAACCTGGGGTTTTTTTTCAAAATTCTGAATGTTAGGCAGTAGCATAAAATTGAGAGTAGGGAGTACATCTGGTGGCCACTGATCCTGCTGCTGGTGTTTGGTGTCCAAGGACTCAGAGCTCTGGGCTGGGTGACAAGGTGGGATCAGTCACAGCTTGGCATCCATGGGCCGGGAGGGCTTTCCCAACCATTCTGTGGTTCTGTACTTGCAAGAAAGATGGGAAGATCCAGAGAGAGAAAACAAACCCAGCAGGATGGACCCTTTCTGATGAACTCTTTCTGTTGTAGCTTGAGAAGGTCTCAGTGCTTTCTGTTTTCTTGTTTCCTTAAATAATGGAAGTTGGAGGTTTTACTGCAGTGCAGGAGAATCCACAGAGCAGGAGTTCTGCAGTTGTTGGAGCTTTATCACACAGGTGCCATCCCTGGGAATTTTTTTCTGGGCTGGTGTGGATGACAGTGAAGCAAACAAATCTTATTTAGCACAGAAATGACCCAAGTCATGCCATGTTCAAACTATTCCAGAGTGTATTGGGAAGGAATTCTTGGCTGTGAGGGTGGGGAGGCCCTGGCACAGGTTGGGCAGAGAAGCTGTGGCTGCCCCGTCCCTGGAAGTGTCCAAGGCCAGGTTGGAGCATCCTGGGATTTTGGAAGGTCCCTGCCCAGGGCAGGGATGGAACAAGATGAGCTTGAAGGTCCTTTCCAACCCAAACCATTCTGGGATTCTGTGATGTTGGAACCAAGAGAAAAAAATTTCCAGTATCCCACACACATGTGGAAAACATCCCCCATCACTCTCTTGTTGGTAAAAAAGGCTCAGCACAGCTGGGCATGTTTGGAGATGGTTCCAGCCTCCCTTGGAATGGCAGTTTTTCCTTCCTGGCTGACCTTAGCTGCTGCTCCATGACACACAAAAACCATCACAACAAACTGTCACAAAAAGCTCCCAATTGTCCCAATTTCTCCTTAACTCCTGCTTTTCTCAGGGCTTGCTTGGAACATGGAAAAACTGGTTCAATGACAGGGAATTACTCTGTCTCCAACATTTCTCTGTCTTGGCAAAGCTCAAAAAGAAGCCCTTAAGAACTATGGGACAGTGTGGGCACCGCAGGTTTTTTAAGGTCTGAGTGAGAACAGTTCCTGGATCTGGAATTAAATTCCCAGCAGTGGCACAGAGGTGGGATTCAGGGATTCATGCTTGGGAGCTCCTCCCTTAAAAGACGTTTTTCTCACTCCACAGATCCCAAATGGTTTGGGTTGGAAAGGACCTTAAAGATCATCTCTTTCCAACCCAGAGGTGTCAGAATCCAGCTCAGCTTTCCAACATCTCCCGTGTTTCTTTACCTTCAGTCCCCTGGATCGGTTACACAGGAGCTTTTATCAGACTGAACTGCGTGTCCATGTCCCAGTCTGGAACCTGGGGTAGCTGGAGCTTCAGCTCTTTAAAACCAGAACACCTCCATCTTCAGACAAGTCTTTTTCCTGTTTTTCTACCATTTTGTACCTCAGTGTGAGCACAGGGCTTCAGGAGCAGGTGTCAATTAGAAATCTGGTGTTTCATCTCCTGGTGAAGGAACAGCAGTGAGGAATTTAACACTGCAAAGCTCATTTTGATCCCATTTTTCCCTCGTGGCTCTGGCTCTTTGCATCCTTATCCTGCCACTAGCCCAAACACACCTATTAAAGGATTATTCTGATTGTGAAACCTTGGCATCCCTTTTTTTTTTAAGACTGATTTAGCAGGAAAACTCTCCTTGCAGATGTGTGACTTGGGCAGCTTGGTGACATTGGGAAGCTCCTGATCCCTGCTGATTCCTATGGATATATTTAGGAGGAACACTGTTTGCTTGCACTGTTTCTAATCATTCCTTTTAAGACTTCACCAGTGTTTTCCAGGTTTGAATCATGGCAATTTGCTTTTTTATTGGCCTTTGTGTCCCTACAGCCAATGTGCTGGAAAAGTCCTGAACCTTAATTTCACTTGGAAGCTGCTGATCCAGGTTCAAACAGGGAGGTGTGGGGGGGAGAAGGACATTTCATCTTGGTTTTAAAGGCTAGTGAACAGCAACTAGATGGAAATCAAATTATTTTCTGAGCACTTCAAATACTTTCCCTTTGAACTGGGCCTGTTCAGTATATGCAGATAAAAAGCTGGACTATATTGGCAAAATGAGTTATATTTTCTGAGACTCTGGATTTCTTAGTGTCTTTTTTTTTTAAGAAAATGGAGTATTAGGACCAAATAAATTTGCTATAAGGATTATGGGGGTTTTTGAAATTTTTTTTCCAGACTGGTTGTTGCTAAGGGTTCACTTTTCCTTTTTGTTCATCATTTGCTTGTTGAAAACCTCCCACACCTATTCCTCATAAAGGATGGCTAAAAACTGGCTGTGACAGCAGGATTAGTTGAGTGCTCTTAAATGCTGTAGTATCCAGATACTCTGAATTATTCCACATTAATGTCCCAGGATCTCTGGGACCTGTGGAATTTTGCCCTTTTTATTCACTCTGACAATCTGATCATCAGCAACAGAACAAATGTGTCCAAATGCAATGAAAAATCCCATCAAAAACATAAATCTCCTCATGTTTTGAAGGCCTGTGGTTTTTCTAAGGGAAACTCCCCAGATTCTGAGGGTAAAATAAAATTTCTGAGGGAAAACCTCCAAATTCTAAGGGGAAAAAAAAATCTGAGGGGGAAAAACCAAAATGTTGAGGGAAACCCCCCAAATTCTAATGAAAACCCAACAAAATTCTGAAGGAAAACAGTATTTTAGCAAAAACTCACCAGAATTCAGTGTTCTGGGATATTCATGTCACCTGCCCTTGTAGATCCAACTCCAGCTTGGTAATTAGTGAGGTAATTCAGGAAAAAATGGGATATGAGGTTAAACCTTGGCTGATGTTGGATCTTCTACCTTGGGTGAGACTGGATCTTTCAGTGATCAATCTTAATTAAGATTAAGCTTAATTAAGCTTTCTTTTTTATTAGTTTTCTGTTTGTTTTTTGGGGTTTTTTTGGTTGTTTTTTTGTTTGGTTTGGAGTTTTTTTAAATAAGAGAATTTTAAGGGCTCAAGGTTAACCTCAAGGGAGGTTATATGGACTGACAGCAGGTCTTGAAATAATTCCATGAGGGAATAGTTAAAATGGCTTTAGGAAAAGGCACAGAAGGATGTTCTGTTGCTGTTGGAGCTAAAAATTAAAAAATGCTCCTGCAGTATCAAATCCTTCACTCTAGGGCTGATCTTTGTGGAAAGAACAGAAAATGGTGTGTATGGATTAGAATTTAAAAAAGAAACCACTCAACCATCAGTGGCCCAAGGATCCCAGGATCCACAAACTGCTGATGTGTGCAAAACTTACTCCTTTCCTTGACTAAGGAAGATGCATCCCAAGAGGTTTCCTGGCTGTGCCTTAGGAAGGTGAATTGGTACAATCTCCAAGGAGTTTTGGGGTCTCTGTGTTTGGGAATGGGCTGTAAATGATGCATCATCTGAAATACAGCAACTCCAGTGGGGTAAAGAGGGAAGGATTTAGGAGGTGACCTCAGGGGCAGCAATAAAAGGAATGAGACCATTCCAAAGGACAGGATGGGATGGATGGATGGATGGATGGAGGGATGGATGGATGGATGGATGGATGGATGGAGGGATGGATGGATGGAGGGATGGATGGATGGATGGACGGACGGACGGACGGATGGATGGAAAAACCCAGTGTTGGAAATAAAAGCTCTCCTTGTATTGCTGTTCCAAGGGCTGCTGTTCCAGGCTCCTAAAACCTGGTGTCACTCAGAGCAGGACACAATTTGTGCCTCACAGATGGAATTTGCTGGATTCTTTCTGGGTTTAATGTCTTTATTTGTAGTGCAGCTGCCTTCTGCTGTTAAGCTTATCTGTTGCTTCCCTCCATTTCCAGGCTTTCTCTTAGAAATGGTCCTGTTAAACCTTTGCTTTGCCACGTCTGCAATTGAAAAAAAAGCCAAACAAATCCAAAGAGGGGGGGAAATCCCAAAGGAAAGCCTGTCACCTCATTTCTGAGCTGGCACAACACTCCCAAAGGCTGTGCTTTCAAAGGCTCTGCTCTTGTAAACCCTTTTAAACCTTCTTTTCTCCTGATGTGAAATCAGGAACTCTGGTTTTTGGAGGTGTGTGTGGCTGGATGGAGCCAGGCAGCAGAGGCTGTTCCTGCCTTTATTTGCTCTGTCTCCTTGGTCTGAGCTGAAGAGCTGGGCTGGCTCCTGGAAGGGAGCAGAGTAAACAATCTGGGCAATAATTGCTTTGGCTCTCTGACTTTGATTTGCCATCGCTCCCAAGGCAGAGGAGAAAAACCTGTGACCTTGAGGATGATGCTGGCAGTGCTGGGGAGCCAGGGCTGCTTGGGAGGGAGAGGCTGCTCCCTGCTCTTCCCTTCGGTGCAAACATCCAGTCACACACAGCACTGGTTTATTTGCTGCTTAGAAATGAGAGCAAGAGGCACAAATATCCCTTAGTCACTGAAAAACACGAGCTGACATTTCAATTCCCTCCATGACAACATGTGCTTTCGAGGCCTCTTCGAAGGAGTTTGGTGAGAGCTCTTTAAATTCCTGAACCACTGCTGACTAATAAATGAGTATAAATCATCCCTGAAACGGGTTCATTTAACTCTTGTCTGATGTGTAGCATTTGGCCTGTCAGAGTCCAAATCCTGTGACCTTGTTGTTGTGTGGCAAATTGAGCCCTTTGTTTATTCAAATTGCTGATTAGTTGTATAACGAGGAGGGCCCGGATTTCTGTTCCTTTGCACAGTAAGGATTTCAAGGGCAGGTCATTGTCCTCCAGCAGCAAAGTGGTTGTGATTATGTGTTCATCTCCTCTTACAGATTTCCTAGGTGTTGTTAGCCAGGTTTTAGAATTATTAACTTGCATTTTGCTTTCAGTCCTGTTGGCTTTAGTGATGCTCCACACCCGGCAAAATTTGGCTGGTTAAATTCTGTATCTGAATTTATTCAGATTTAATCTAAGTACAGACAAATATGTCTACAATGACAGGGATTCCTAGTGGTTTCTCAGAGTAAAACTGGAGCAGCAAACTGGGTGTGTGTTGTAAAGCTGAGTCCTGCATCATGTAATATTCATGGTTTTTTAACTCTGAGCTGGGACTCTTAATTGAAGCTGCAGCTCTGCACTTTCTTCATGCCTGACTTAAGGCATCCAGCAATATCTGGGGTATCATTTGGTTTTTTGTAGAAGTTTCCACATAGAAAGGTGGAATTGCCACTTTGCCAAATAATGCTGGGAATAATACCCAGTTTTAATAATGTCCTTTGATACTGGAGGGTCACAGGCTGGCTGTGCTTCTCTGCCCCCTCGGGTGGCTTTTCCCTTTCCTGCAGCAGTTGAGTGCTGGCCTGTTGCTGCTAATTGCAGATGATGTGGCACTGACATTTTGGAAAATACACATGGATGCTGCTACACTTGTGCTGGCATCGACTCATTTAGTGATGAATTGCAGTAATAGCAGTTCAGGACCTACAGCATATTAGTGAAAATGAAGCCACTGAGCACCAGTCCCATGGCACTACAACAGCACTGATTTCCTTAAAGGCAGAAAAAATCTGATTAAGAAATTTAGCTGTAGCTTTGTTGTTTGGGTTTCATATTTTTTATATATATTTTTTTAACCAGCAGCCTGTGGTTCTTATTTGTTTCTTGTAGGATGTTTCTGGGAGGAACTTAACACATGTAGGAAAACCAGGAGAGTTCCATAAACATTCATCAATAGGCAGAGACAGAGCAGTTGCTACTGCTTTAATTTCTTGATATAAACTGACCTAACACTTGGTTCCAGCAGGAAAAAAAGACCAACGTGCTAAAATTGAGGAGATATCTGATAATTTACACAGTGCTGGGTGTCTGTGGCAAGATGAATGCAGCAATTGCAAAGAATTATTCTAATAAAAGGATGGGGCAGCCTATTATTGAAAGAGTTGTCTAATTGGAGGGGAATGGGGATAAAGACAGGCTTTATGGTAATGATGTGTTGGTGCTTTGCAGGAGAACGGAGTGTTCTCCCAGCTCTGGAGTGTGAGCAGGGGAGAACAGCAATGCCTTGAGCATAATCTCCTTTCAAATCACCAGGCAGCCAGAAAATTAGAGGGATCTGGGAAGCAAGGATTCCTAAAGCAGGAGAAAATACGGAAATACACATCTCCCTTCTTCTCCCTCCTTCCCCATCCTGACACCCTTCATGCCCAGCGGGGAGGGGACAGGTCTGGGACGTGCCCAGGGCAGAGGCAGCAGCAGCTGGAATTGGCTGCAAGTAGAAAGGAGTGATAGTGAAAAGGGTTTTTTTAGTCAAATACAGTCTTGTGGCCTCTCAGACACGAGTCTGTGTGTCTGTAGAGATGTTCTAAACTGGGGTCTGTGCATAGTTTCGCTATTTTAGGGCTATTCCAGCCTGGCACCTACAAGGAATTATTGGAAGACAACCGACAGGTGCTGAGGGCAGGGATATGGATACACCCCTAGTGTTGGCTACACTGAACAGTTCTGCTTCTGCAAGGGCAGGAAAAAAAAGAAGTATTTGTTCTATGTTTGGGAAGAGCTAAAAGATGGATGGTTAATTGTCTGGAGGAAACAGAGGTATTTATAGCAGGTGACTCTGTGGGTGGCTGTGGGCGTTTCTCAGATGATCAGGGGATGAGTTATGATGAAGAAATAGTTTTACATTTTGTGATTTGACAAGAAGCTTGGCACTTCTTTCCCAATCTCCTGCAGTTTCTGGAAGTTAAGAAAGTCAGGGGAATTCTTCTTCTGAATAATAGTTTTAAAAAAAATTGAATCATAGAATTGTGAGGTTGGAAAAGACCTTTAAGATTATCGAAGCCTGCGGGGTTTTCAGCGACATCAAGAAACTTCCCAGTCTGAAGATCCAGGTCCTGATACAGATAATTAATTACTGATATTGATGCAGATAATACTATAACCTGTAAAATGAACTAAAACCACTAAGGCCTTGTTGACAGCAGTGTCCAACAGCTAAGAGGACTTTTTAATGACAAACATTATGAGTTTTTAGGATTAACATGATTTCTACATTCCTAAAGAGTTAAATTAATGATGGGCCTTTCTGGCTCAAATGAGAACAAGCTTCAAGCTGCTTCAAGCTCTGGTTTCTTAATTTTAAAATGCTGATTTCTTCTGACAAATTGTAATTTAATTGCAGAAGTATTTCAAAACTCCCAAAGAGTGCACATACATCTGGGTAAAGATCAAGGGTTTTACTGAGTTATAGTATTTATTTAATAGGTTGGTTTAAATAGTGAAAATCAGGGATAAACAGAATTTTGTTTCTTTCTGCTTGAGTTTGGTGTGTTGAGCTGGGTGAATGCTGTGAAAAACGAACTTTGATAGTCAAAGTTTTAATTTCATCTCCTTCTGAAAGAAACACCGTGAAAAATTCAGAAGGTGAAAGTAAACCAGACGAGATTCATATGCCATTAATGGAATTATATTAAAAGTTGTAATAATATCCCTTAATCTTAGAAAGGTAAGTCTCTTACAGAATTAAGGTTTTTCTGCGGCTTTTCATGCCGTGTGAGGAATTATGGTTAATGCAAGTTGCTGATGTAAAAGCATCCTCACTAATCCTGTTTGGAGAGCGGCTCGTTCCGTGCTCCTTAGAAAAGGCACAAGATGTATTACAGGCCCTTGGTTAAATAATTACTTAATTACACCCTAGGACAAGCAGATACCAATCTCTGAATACTTCTGGCAGGTTTCCCTAGGATTGGTCTCTAAAGCAGCAAAACTCCCCATGGGAAGCACCACGTGTGCAGGTGCACGTCGACATCAGCAAGTTCAAGGGCAAAACCGTCAAGACGAGACATTTAAAAAGCTCCTACTCACCCTTCTCTGTGAGCTTCTCCTTTCTCTAGCTCCTGTATAACACCCAACAACACTTTTATGGTTTCCTGACTCGAGCTGATCAAACTCTCCATCATCTGAAGCTGCGCTTTCAAGTCCACAACTTCGGTGTGAGGCACGATTTGTTGGCATTCCTCGCTCACGGCCACGGCCGTCTGGCAAGGCTGGTTGTCCTCCGTGGGCAGGGGCTGCTCGGTACATTCGGTGGCCGGGCACCGCGCCCGCGCCGCGCCGGCCTCGCCCGCGGGCTGCACCCCGTTCAGGTGCACCGTCCTCCTCCTCCCATCCCCCTCTGCACACGGGGACCAGTCGCCCAGGTTGGGCAGGTCCGGCTGCGAGGCCGGTAGATAAACGGTGGCCACCTCAGTCTTGAAGACCCTCCCGTGAAGAGGCTGGGCGGGCTCCTCGCTGCTCAGCCGCCCCAGCGTCGCTCGCCCTCGGCCGGGTGGCCGCACGGGCTCGTCCTCAGCCAAGTTGGGGAGAGGAGGAGGCTCTTTGGGAGAAGTGTGCAAATCGCTGCTTTTCCAGGCCTCGGCGCCCCCGTCGTCGTGCGCGGCCGCGTTGGCGCGCTCGCCGATGTGGGAGATGAACTCGGCCGTCTGCAGGCTGCCCGCCTTCCTGCTCCATGGAGCGGCCTCCCCGGAGCCCCTGCCCTCCCTGTCCTTCACCTCGAGCAGAAACCCGTTGTTCTCGCTCGGCAAAGCGTCGACGGTCGAGGCGCTTTTAAGAATATTCCCTTTCTTGCGGTCCAGAGGGAAGGTCTGGTAACACTTTTTGAGGTCGGGGGAAGTCTGAACTCCCGTGCTCTTGGTGACGTTGGGGATGGACCTGCGGGCGGGCACCGTCATGTACTTGCGGTAGGCGGTTTTGTAGGCGATGGCCTTGGCTTCCCTCTTGTCGGGCTCCTGCGTGGTGGAGCTGGAGAGCTGCTTGTCCCTCTGCTCGTTCTGGGCCTCGCAGATATCCTTAAACCTCACCTGGAGGGCTTTGTTCCGTTTCTTGATCTGCCGGTTGGGATCCAGCGCGTATTTCATCTCCAAGGCCAGGGAAGCCGCCGGCTCGACGTCGCTGTCCGAGGCGGTGAGTAAGCATTTGCTGGGCTCCTTACTCACCATGATGCCTGCAGCCAAAAACAGTGCAAAGAACCTCGTGTTACAACACAAATGCTGCTTTTCCCCCCTCAGGTTGGCAATATTTTGTTTTCAGCTGCTACAACTGACGCGGCTGCCGCTCGCACCCGACGCGCTCGATTCTCGTGAGTCACAGGCCTTCCTGTCACGCTTGGGTGTTTTTATAAGAATTGTGGGTTTAATCTGGATTTGTGAACACCTGCTCCTCAGACAGCAGGTTTTCCGGCACCAGAAGTTTTTGCAAACCCCTTTTTCAGAGGATTGGGATCATGGCTGATCACTCAGCACTCGAGCTTCCCTCCCAGGAAAGCCAGTCCTCTGAATTCACCTCAGAGTTAAAGAAACTGCAGGGAAACAAAAACCAGGTGTCTTTGTATGAGTCAAGAAGATTCTAGAGCTCTGACCACCCTTAATTCTCCTTTAATGAAGATGTTTAGTAGCAAAACGTGTCACACTGACTTTTTTTGAGGGTGCTTGCTTACCACACACATTTCTTCTGTATAATGTGTTCAGGTTCCTGGCAAGAAACTAATTGGTTGTTAGAGGTGTCATTATTTGGATTTTTGTAAAAATTTACCTCATAGCTAAGCCTAAATATAGATCAGTTATTATTAACTGCTAGTTTCTGGCTGAATGTGTAAAAATTTATGACCTCCTGAATTTTGTGGAAGAAGTCAGCAGTGCATCAGTTAAGGGTTTGCTTCAAATGCAAACCAACTTTCCTTGAGGCAGTAAATGGCTTTATGATACAGCTGCTTATCCCAAAGGATCCAAAAAACCTGGGATGATTCCCAAAAATTACTTAACCTGCCACTGAAATACAAGCACCTCCTCAAGGATGAGAACATGCCAAAAACCCCCTAAAAGCCCAACGGTTGGACAGATCACAGGGGATCTGTAGTAGCAGGATAGTTAAAAGATTTTATTTTTACACCTCATTTGAAGTTGTCATTTTTACTCTCCTGTTGCACAGATTTCTCCTTGAGACTTGCTGAGTTACCCAATTCCCACTTAATCTGAGTATTCTGCACGTCTCTCCTATTTAACCACTGCAGGGCCCTCAGAGGCACTCGGGCTAGGATGTAAAACAAGAAAAGGGACTTTCAGGTGCATTTGAAAGAAGTTTTTAATTAAAGTTCCTTTGTCTATTAAATCAAATCTGTGGGACTCTTGAAGAGTTAAGTGCCACGATAGGAAGTGTTTTATAAAGCCAACTCTGGGGCACAAGGGAGCAAATCCTTATGTCGAGCCTGTATTTAGTTTTAATTTAAGAAAGCATAAAGAGGAAATTATTTTCAGTGGAAAATTGAATGTTTATGGGGTTTAAAAGTAATAATAACACTTCCCTAAAGATATTAAGACACACAGAAGTGCATAATTGGACTTCTGGGTCAAAAAATCTCAGGCAAATGTGTCAAAACTTAATATTTTCTTCCTGTTTTGATTCTCTGGCCCCGGTAATTTGTGAAGAAATAAGTGAAATATTCTAGAATATAAGGTGACCAAGCCCCAAGAGGGTAAACCATGGAAATTCTAGGGGGAAGCCTGAAGATAAAATTGGAGTAGAGTGAACCTGTGTGCTGGGGTGGGGGTAAGTTCAGTTATCCCTGTGCCTTTTACCTGAGGTACAAATGTGGACAGATTTTGAAGGGAATAATTCAGCTGCATGTGAGTATCAGGAATTCTTTGTTCCAGTTGAAATCCTAAATAAGGAGTCAGTTGTGCTTTGTGGGGAATATCAGGTCCTGTATTGGCTGGGTTATATTGGCTGTCTTTTAATTATAAATTATATATTTAATGCTAATCGTGTTTGTGAGTGAAGTTATGCCTTTATTTGAGAGAAATTCTGCATCCAGAGCCCTGCTGGGTCACAGCTTCCAGAGATAGGGATGGCAAGAAATACAAACATCCATCCAGGGGTGGAATTTTGGAATGTTGCAGTGAATAAAGTGGGATACAGACCTGATCCATTAGCTTGCAACCGGACACAGATCAGCTCTGCACACTAAAATATACTGTAAAAACTACTGCCAACCCCCCAAAATTCAGCACTTCCAGTCATGTGGAACTTCTGGAAGCAAATGTTCCATAATGGTCTGGTAAATTAATGAGTTTATCCAAAAACTAAATACAGGAACAGCCATCAGTGTTCAAATCTGCTAATGAGAGTTCCTGCACTACCAAGGAACTGCAGCAAAAATGAAATGCTGCAGTTACAGAGATGGGAACTGCTCAGGAGTTGCCTCTGAAAAGAGAACACACGTTTTTACCCAGCAAAAAGCTTTAAAGAATGGACTGTTAGCTCTGAAAATCCCCCATTCCAAACCATCTCCGAGGATGTTGTCACAGGGAGTTTTTGGGCACTGGCTGATTTGACAGCAGGACCCGTTAACATGCAATTTATTTTCAGGTATTGCCTTGGTATTTCATTAGTGCCTCTGACCCGTCCCAATTTTCAGATTATTTCACCCACCACTTCAATCCCATCATTTTGGGGGCCAGGTTTGTTTGGAATGAGTTAACATGGAATTACTGGAGTCCACAACCCAGATAAAAGCAGGAGTCTGGCAATATTCTCCAGAGCAGATAAATGGAGAAACTATATCCCACAGTTAATTTTAAGCATGTCTTTAATAGCCAATAAATTGATTCCTCACAAAATTGCTTGTCTCCCTCTCCCAACCTCCCAGGCCTGATTGATTTAGCTGATCTGGAGTTTTCTATTCCCACCAGTAGCTTGGAGGACTAATTTTATAGATATCTGTGATTAAGAATGACAACAACCAAAAGAGCAGGAGTTTTTTTAAGTCTCCAAGGGGAACTCTCTGGGCTCAGCTGATAAAAGAAGAGCAGAGCAAAGACTCCACTGAGTTAAACACCTCCCAGGGAACAGTTTATGTAACACCCCTTGTTTTGCCTCAGTTTGGGTTTGCAGGAGGTGTTGCCTCCAGTTTTGCCTTGTTCGGGCACCACCACAATGGGATTTTGGGATCCTTTAGGATGCTGAGCTGGAGTTCCTCAGCTTTTTTCTCTGTCAGGAGGCCCACAGAGGCTCTGAATCTGAATTTGAGTTGCAGATGCCAATTGCAGAGAGACAGAAGATTTCAACTTTTAGTCTGCAGTTACTCCAAACCAACCCTCACTGGGTGAGATGATTTGCTAACCTAAATATTTAAGTAATCACAGAGTTTTTCAGTTTTTAGCTTTGATTTGTTTATAAGCTTCTGGCTGATTACCCTTAAGGAGTGTTCCCTTATGTTTGAGTATGGAAATAAACTATCAAATAATAATAATAATAATTAAAAAGTGATGCACACAGAAGCCTTAAGTCAATATAAAATCTTCAGGGGGATTATGGAAACCAACAGTGCTGTTCCAGTCTGTTTAGCAGGTAAAGTTTAGGTCCAAATCTTTGCAGGACCTTCACTGTGCATCCACATCTCTGCAAAGTCACTGCCCTGGGAGGGGAATTCCAGTGTGGAATTTCCAGGCTGCCTGGTTAATGAAGGAAGAGCAGATTTGGAGCTCACCTTGTAATTCCCACTTCATTTCTGTGTTAATCCAGAGTGGGGTTAAACTTCCCAGGTTCCAAATGCAGATGGAAGGCACAGATTTCAGTCCTTGTGTTCCCAGACCAAGTGGAGGCTTTGGAGATGCAGCTGGAAACATCTGGGCACGTATTAAGGGGTTTGTGTGTGGCTGTAATAGCTTCAAATAATGCAAAGGGTGGCAAATAATTGGCCTTTTCCATGTAAAGAAAATGATTTGCACCACCTTTAGGCTCCTGATCATATTCCTGTGAGAAATCCCTGCTGCTCAGATGTAATTAATGCCATAAAATACTTGTTTTCAGAACCTATTTGAGATCTTTAAGTCATCTTGTAAATTTTTACATAGATTATCATACAACTGTATTATTAAAAATAAGGATTTGAAAGAAACTTGCATTTACTTCATAGAAACAAATACAAATAAGAAAACCTATATTAATTCTAATGATTCCTTACATTTTGATTCCATTAAATTAGGAGTATTTTCATTCTTTTAAAAGGAATCTAATTGTTAGATTACCTGAGGTTTGGGACAAACTTAAAAATCCTACAGTGTTATCCTAAATACCAATAAGCACCGTCCAGTAAACAAGCTGAAAATGTTGGAAAATAGGAATTATTTTAGGCAGTTACCAATGATTAGTTCTTTGCAGAAACTTTGCCTGCATTCCAAATTTTTACAGAGTTTTAATACGTAAAGAGGATAAATTATAACTTCCAGATAAAGTCAGGTGCAGGTGTTCCCAATTTCTGTGGGGCAGAAAGTCCTGATGACTGTTTTTAGGAGAGCTGCTGTGGTGGAGCAGCCTGTCATCGTTTTATCACAGAGCTGTTCATGTAGAATAACAGAGTTTGCAGTGCTGCTAAATGTCAAACTAGTGGTTTTTTCACTCTGTTTTGAAACCCTGAGGCACCAAAGTTGGATTTTCTCTCTCTTGAACTCCCTTATTTATGGCTCACTACTGAAACCATTCTTCCTGCTGCATTTGTAAGTGTCTTGGAAGTCTTTCCTTTGGGATAAACAGGATCATATGGCAGTTGATTTGTCTGTTTTCCCCTCCCATCCATTGGCAGGCTCTGGAAGAATGATGTATAAAATCCTATCCCAGCTAATGGCTCAGATACCCAATAAATGCCTTTAAATGCTTTTGTGAGCTTCAGCTTTAGAACTAAGTGCAACAAATAAAATGTACGATTTAATAAGCCTGGAGAATTTTAGATAAAACTGGAATCTATTGGAGGATAAAGTATTTAAAATTTTCCTTACAAACCAAACCAGCTGAATGCAGCTGGTATATGCAATTTTGTGTAATTCTGACATCTCTACTATGCCTTCTGAACACAAATTTTAATAATACTTAGGGTTTTGTTGCTTCTTATATTGTGCATAAAATTAAAAGGAATCCATTCAACGTGATAAAAGTTCTGGAAAATAAGGGTTATTTTCCCCATAATAGAATTTTGCAACCAGTAGTCCCATTAACATGAGATTTGCACTTGCATTAAGAACAGTTTTAGACTTATGGGGTGAGTTAATAACTATTAACTTCCTACTGGAACAAAATGTGATGTCAAAAGATACTCCCTGCGAATTCAGAGTGTTCTAATGTCAAACATTTGCTGGGATTTAGTGTACTGGAAAAAATAAGAGACCTGTTCAAAGAGTGCTGCTTATTTTTCTTGCTGTGCTCTGCAGCTCATTGCTCTGAGGAAAACAGGAGTGAAGGGGTTCTCAGCATCATTTTGGCACCTAAACCTGGGCAGCTCCTTGTCCGTGTTCCAGCTGGTGCTGCAGGAGAAGGATGTGCTGGGAGAGTCACTAACAGCTCCTCTCACACTCTGCTCTCTTCCAGGAGTCCAGAAGCCACTGTGCTTTCACTGGAAGGCTTTTTCATTTTTATGGGACTTGGTGTTAAATAATTTAAAGGACGAGCTGTTAAAAACAAGAGCTTAACGACAGGTCCTTATCTGCATTCCTGTGGAGTGCTCGGCTTTAATTGTTCTTGGTCCACACCGATGGGTTTTGTGGGTGTTTAAGGGAAAAAAAAGCAGCCAAATGACAGGGGAAAAGAGCAGTTCTGCTCTTGGGCTTTCACCAACAGGTCTTAGAACTGTTGGAGCTCTGGAGAGAGGGATGCGGGTGCTGGGGACTGAGAAGAGAATTCCAGAGAGGTTTGGGTTGGAAGGGACCTTAAAGCCCATCCAGAGCCACCCCCAGGGACACCTCCCACTGTCCCAGGTTGCTCCAACCTGGCCTGGAACACTTCCAGGGATGGCCTGCAGGCACCTACAGCAATCACAGCTGGTTTTCCTCCTTCATCATAACCGTTGGGTGAAGGGGGAAAAGGAGGTGCAGGCTCCAGCTCCAGACTTGGATCCTGCCTCCTTCATCCTGCTGTGCAGGGAAGGAGAGGCACCACACAGCACAACATCTGCATTCCCCTGGGAATGCAGGGAATCTCATCCTGTGGAAAGTGTGTTGTGTAGCTTGTGCTGGAGCTTCCTCCAAAAATCTGCTTCTGAGAGGCTTTGGAAATAATGTGAAGGAAGAGGCAAACTCTGGTGTGAGGAGAAGCTGATTCAAAAAGGAACATTGGTGTGAACACCCCAAATCTCAACTCCCACAGCCTCAAGTTCTCATCAAACATGAGGACTCCGGGAGAAGGCTCAGAGCTGAGGGGTAGAGCCCATTCCAGGTCCTCAGGGAACATGTTTTTGGTGCCATGTGGGAAAAACTGTGTGGAGAACAAAGAGGGAAGCAATGAAGAGTGTGCAAAGATGGTGTGGACCTGGTTTTGTGGACCTGGGACAGTGTGGAATAAGATCTTGAAATAAACGGGGTTTAGTTTGGTCATGGCTACAATTAGATGGTCTGAAAGGTCCCTTCCAACCCATTCTGCGATTCTGGATTTTAGGATGGGTTGTGTGGGGTGTGGATGTCTAGGAAGGGTATGAAAGTAATGATTAAAGACCCTCTTAAGAATATTACTTTATCTGAGGTACAAACTCTGCCTGTGTGAAGCTGCAGGATGGTGGCTGAGAACTCACTCTCACCAACTTGCTCAACTACAGCTGCCTAAAATACAGAGATTCCCCTTGAATTCAGCAACTGAGGCTCAGTCTATGAAGGGCTCAGTGTTATCAGTGTGAGCAGGCAGTTCAGGCATAATTTCTGCTGAATTACTCTCTCCAGCAGTGGGATGTTTTATCTGTCTCTCTGTCAGCTCCTCAGAGATATTGCTGTGTTTTATTTGCCGATGGCCTTGATACACAAAAAAGTATAAAACTGATCCACAAGTTCAATTCCTTTGCTCATGGATCTCTCCTCATTCACTTCTGACTGCATTTGCAGAAGAGAATAATGAATAGAATACCAAAATGAGCATGAACAACCCAATTTCTAATGATTTGAAGGAGACATTGGGCTCGTTGTGGATTTTTTGCTTCTTCATAGAGAAATACACAAACATTTTACTGAATTCCTTCTTCCTTTTCCCAGGAAGCCACTCACCAAAGCAAAACTATTTTTCCTGCTGCTCACTTGAAAATACAGGCCTGAATTTACACACCTGCTTAAGTGGTTTAGTGTTGGGAATCAGAGAGCCCCTGTCGTAGTTTTTAACAGTCATTTACAGCATGGTTGGGCTTTACAAGCCCTGACCTCACCAAATCATTCCAAGCAACAGGATCACAACCCTGGCACGGCCACTGGGGAAAAAAAATGGAAGAGGTGAGGAAGGGAAGATGTAAAAGAGCATAAAACAAGAAAACCCTTCTTTTTTTTTTTTAGCTTGTGACAATTCCTCGCTTAGAGCAGATGGAATGAACTTCCTTTGCTTTTGTTTTTAAACTGGGTTAATTTTGTAGCTGTGTGGGCTTTATAAGTGTGTTACAGCAATGATGGGCAGGTAAAAATAACACAGCTTGCTCCCCTTCCCCAAGGATGTCATAAACATGAGTTAAGGTTGGGGTTTTGGGAGGTGTTTAATATGGTTTTGTGATATGGGTTGAGTCTGAGACCAGGTATCAGGGAATGTGAGGTGGTGGAGCTCCAGCCTTTCCCTGGCAGGACAAAAATCTCCTGTAGTGATTGAGAAGTTCAGATCTGACCCAAACATAGCAGGACTTGGAGGCCTCCAGCTTTTAAATCCATCTCTGTTTAATTCAGGCTGTGAAAATGGCCCTTCCTCTTCTCCACTGTATCAAACTCAGTGGATTTAGCTAAAAAAACCACTCCTGGAGTAAAGATCAGGCAAAGAGCACACCAAGAACTTGCTGTTTGATCACTGAATGGTTATTTTTACACCCAGTTCTCTTTGCCTGGTGTTTGGATGTGTACCTGGAAAGCAGATTTCAGGCTCTGATCACCCTGCATGTTCATGAACAAGGTGAGCTGTTGGCAGGGGTATTTTGGAATCAGTTTTCTGCCTGCAGGGAGTAAAATTGTAGTGAGTAGCCTTCAAAGTGGGGATGTGCCACTGCAATAAGAGAAAGCTCTGAGTGCCTTCTGTGTGGTCAATAATAATTGAAGATTGAGTGTCAGCACTAATGAGCTGTACCTGTGTGTGTCCATAGGTTATAGAGCAGTTCCTGAGCAAGCACTGATTTGTACAAGGCTGAAGATGGAACTCCCACTGAATTTACCACCCTGAGATTATTTTTCTTTAAATTACGCTCATGATCTCATTTCCATAAAGCCTATTTAATTTGCAAACTGATTAGTAAAAATACAAAGGGGTGCAGGGCTATAAAGTAGATTTGTTGCTTACATGTTTTTTAATATCTTGCACAAATTTCCAGCAGTTCTTTAAGTCGTGGCTGTCAATTCAGAATAGAAGACTTTTATTAACAGCCAGTTCAGATAATGACGTGAATTTTTTATATCCTCAGATATTCTGGATTTACTGTCATTTCCTCAAGTGTGCCTGAATTCTGGGACTGTACAGCCTCAGTTCTGCCTGTCCTGTGGTCAGAATGGCCTTGAGACATCCCATCTCAAGAGCTTTGTGGAAACATCCTCCCATTCTAGCCCGGATTTCTGGCAGGCTGATGGGTTTCCCCACCACACCAGACACGGCAAAGGACTGGCATGGCTTAGGGTGCTTTTAAATTCTCCAGAACACAACATTGGTGTTGATATTTCCTTGTCTTCCCTACAATGCCTGGCTGGGTTTGGGTGTCCAGGTACCTGAGGGTGTGCTGTGCTGAGCAGGAGTGTTTGGAAGGAAGGGTCAGGGAGATGATTCGGCACTTGGGCAGCTCTTGGGCTCCTTCACCACATTTTCCTTCTCTCTCTTCATCTCCACTGAACTTTGCTACTCTTTCCCCCCCCTCTGATTTAGTTTTATATCTATCAGAATATCTAATGTTATCTGAGTGCCTCTCCTGCAGAAATGCTTCTGTCAGTGCAATAGTTAACTGGGCAAAAATCTGCAGCAATGATCTTACGAGCTACTTGTTTGTGAGCTTAATTAGGAGAAGGGTGCACTGAATATTAAGTGCTGGCCCTCTTGATAAGTAACCAACACTTTCTCTCGCGGTGCTCTTGCCCAGCTGCTTTTTATGTGTCAATCTGAGGGAAAGGCACTGATTCCATTCAAGATTTGAATTATCTCGAGCATCTCGTTGAAAAGACACGCCGTTGGTAATGACAGAGTCCTAAAGAACACACATTTTTCATCAAGGGCATCATGACATCCTCACAAAAAAACAGCTGATTTAGTCTCAGCCTTCCCCATTCTGTAAAGGCAAGATGCTTTCCATGCACCAGCACCTTCAACTCTGGGGCAGGAATTTTATTTCAGAACTGTTAGAATTAGAACAGATCAGTCTGAGCCTTTGCATTAGCAACATACATTATGGCTTTGGGCTGAAACCAGTGTATGCCACCAGAGTATCAACCTCCTGGTGATAAATTAGTAATATCTGAGCACTGAGATATTTTCATCCCAATATGAATTTGTAATGCCGGGAGAAAAATCCAGCTTTTGACTTAGAACTGTTATTTGTACTGGGAGAGAAGAGCTTCTTGTAGTGCAGCCAGGCTCGTGAAACACCAGTAAGCATCACACAAGAGGAAGGAAATGGGTTACTCTCCCTGATTTCGGATTTTTACTATAGGTCTGTTGGCTTGGAATTGCACACGAAATGAATCCCAGTACATGGCTGGGACAGTTGCATGTCATGTGATTAATCTGATCTATTTATTTCCTCCTAGCTAGTAGTTTTTCTATCCAGCAGCCTGATTTTAACCTTGATACATGCAGCATTCCTGACAGCACTGGAAATACCAACAGCACGCTGGAACACTTAAAAGCAGGGAATGAATTCCCAGTTTATATCAGACGTGACCTGTTACTGGTTTGCCTTTTGTTACCACATTGCCAGGAAGGGGGGGGAAAAAAAAAAAAAGATTCTCAGAGCTTGGAAAAAACAGGTCTTCCCAAACTTGCCGGTGGTAGAGCCTAATGAGTTAAATTTTCCTCCGAGCAGGATTTCAGCCGCTTAGACAGACAAGGTCAAAGGAGCCGCTCCATCCCTTATTCCGCCTCGTGGGGCTCCGCTCCTTGGGACAGAGCCCTCGGGAGACGGTGACATAAGCAGGGAATATATTCCCTGCTTCCAGCATTGCAAGATGTCCCTGTTTTTCCGGGGCTGGCTGATCCCAGCTAACTGCAGTCCTGCCTCCCATCCTCTCCGCCGGGACTCCGTAAACAGGGAATGAAGTGCAGGCGTTGAGGTCACGGGAGAGGATTTGGGCTCGAGATGGAAATGCAGAGCGGGATGCTCGGGATGCCTTGCAGGATGCAGGGACCAGGGCTGTGACTTTAGGGATGGATCCCTGCTTCCTTTCGTCCCGTTTTCCCCCGGCATTTTCGCGGCATCCCCAGTATCTCGGCGTGTCTGGGGGTGTTCAGTGGGGAGATCCTCGATAATCGCCCTTCGCTGCAGCCCCAGAGGAGGGTTTTTGGCTCGGTTTGGCTTTTCCTGAAGTGCTGTACGGCAAGTTCAGGGCTGAGCACATCCCGTGGTCCTCCCTCCCTCCCTCTCTCGCCGTGCGGACACTTCATTAGGACGGCTGAAGTTAATAAGCGGCGGTAGTTCCTCGCCATCAGCCGTGTGAAAAGCTAAAGCACTTGGAGCATCCTCCCAAAATCCCCCCGGCTGCGCCGCTGCCCTCCCCGGCCCCGCTGCGAAAGGCGCCCGAAAAGAAAGGCTGCTGTTCTTCCTACCTCGGGATATTCTCTCCTCCTCTGTCCCCAAAGTTATTGGCCGCAGGAGCCGTTCCCAGGCAGGCAGATCCGCTTATTGCATAACGCTGGCGCTCAGCGCCCAGCCTTTTACATCCTCATCCCTCCGAAGTTTTCCGCTGGAAAAACCCAGGGGCGCAAAGCCGGGGTGGAGAGAGGGGAGGGGGGGTTGA
>VXBA01000300.1:20161-80498 GCA_013399895.1 Serilophus lunatus
CGGGCGGGGGAGGCGGGAGGGATGCGGGGATGGAGGGATGGAGGCGGCTGAAGGGATGGAGGGAGCTGAAGGGGAAAAGCGGGAATGCGCCGCTCAGAGCCTCGCTGAGCCCCTCCCGGTTCTCGCTCTGTATCGTCTCGTTAATAAGAGAGTGGCGCACGCCATCCCCGAGCAGCCCCGGGTTTCCAGTTGGCACTGGAGCAGCCGCAGAGCGGGTGATGCTGAGCCTTTGGGGATTTCGGCCGAGCGCTGGGTTAAAGCTACACGGCTGCCTTTTGTCGGGAGGGCAAGTGTTCAAGGCGCCGAAGGGAGAGATGCTCCCATTTGCTTTCAAACCGCGGGTAAAAATGGATGCGAGTCCAGAGAGAGAAGGGGTTTGGCAGAGCAGCAGGGACTGATAAACGCGATAATGGGCTTAAAACTTAAATCCCTCTTCTCTCTCAAACCGCTTTATCATCTTAGGGAGCCTTTAGCAGGGAGGTTTTTCTTAAAAAAAAAAAAAAAAGTTGTAAGTTAAATGGGTCATGTGTATTTAAGCAGAGCTGACTGATGGAAGATGTGACGAGAGGCACGAGAGGCGCTCCGAGCTGGGCAGCGCTGGGTCGGGCTGGGCTCCTTTCCTTCCGAGAATTCCAGTACTTTTGCCGTTTGACAAATGCTTTTCCCCACGCTCCGAAACTCAAGCCAGGTGCCAGCAGGCGCAGGCCGCGTAGTTTCTGTGTCGTGGCCCTGTGTTGGGGATGCTTGATTTGGGGGTTATTGATTGGAACTGGCAGATGGGAGCGGCTGGACGAGCCCCGATCGCCCCCTGAGCAGGGAGGGCCCCCCGGGCTGGGCACTGCCCGGGGCAGAGCATCCCCAAGGCAGGATGCAGCACCAAGGCTGGTCCTGCTGCTGGGGGGCAATGGGCTGGAGCAGCCCGGCCGGGGGCTCGCTCCGAGCAATCCCTGTGCCCCACAGGGATCCGTGGGAAAGCCGCTGCTTCCATCCTCCTCGGCGCTGGGATCGCAGCGGTGGCAGCGGCTCCAGCGGTCGGCAGAGGGCGGCTGAGCTGCTCTCCGTGGTACCTGGCCAGGTGCTCCGGCTTCATCCTCCCTCTGCTCCTCCAAGTTTGCTGCCCATCCCAAACACACCGTGTCCAAAGGGGGGAATTTCTGCATCACCCGCTGCTCTGCCCCGGGATAGGGACCCCACAGCCCTGGGAGGAACGGCTTCCATCCTGCTTAGGTATTTTAACAGAGATTGCCTTTTGCAGAGAACTTAACTTGCTCGTTGAGACCACAACCACCACCATGCTTTGGGGTTTTTTTTTCCTCCTTTCTCTGCTTTCCTTTCCAGGAGTGGTGACTCTCTGTATTCCAGGTCCTCTGTGGATTTCTCTGCACCAAAATAAATGTGTTTTTTGACTGCAGCCTGTACACAGACATGGGTAAAATGACAGGGTAGGGTGAGCACGTTTTAAATAATGTGTGCAACTTCAGAGCAAACAGATCAGTGGTAGGAGACGCTGCTGCTTTTCACAAGCTGAAGGTGTGAGTTTGTGCAGCCCATGATCATGAGAAGAAAATATTTGATATCCTGAGTGACTTGAAAGGAGAATCTCTCTGACAGAAGCAGCAGTTAAACATCATTCTTGTCTTTTCCATAATGATATTTAGAAGCTGTTGTCTCAGGGCTGATTAGCCTTGCACAGCATTATGCATGTGCCCCATTTATAAACTACACAGCATTTTCTGTAGATTTTTAGAGTTGGAAAGTACTTTCTAGTTGTTGACCAGATTCATGTGTAACTACTGACGCCATTGGGGTACCCAGGGATATTTCCAGTCAGAGTTTGTGAAAAATCAAGTGTTACCTGATTATCCTGGTTCATGTTACTGGAAAAGCACATCGAATTAAATTCACTGGGAACTTGGAAATGCTTCATCATCCCATTTGCCAATTTTTTAGCCTTTAAAAATGCTGAGCACAACTGTTGCATAATGAAATATAGCATCAAAGTGATGCTGGAGAAAGGGGAGAGAGGTCAGGCTACAAGCTGGGAGGATGCAAAGAGAAGAGAGACAATTCATTTGAATTGTTTTAGGTGGCAGATTTCCTGCTCTCTGCTGGAGTGTCCTGTCTTCCCAGCCTGTGTTTGTGAGGGAGGAGAGGGCTCTGGAGGGGTGTTCCCATAAGTCACACAGGTATGGGGGTGGAAGTCCTGCCTTGGACTTCTGGGATGAGTAAGAAAATGAGGTTGTGTCTGAGAGCAGTGATAATCTCTAAGCGATACCCTCTGTGGAGATGTGCACTGCTAATTGCACAGTAAATTTAGGGAGGCATTTGTGTGTATTTTGAAATGTGCATCTTGCACAGCCTGGTGTTACAGGCTTCAGGTTTAACTTCAGTTTTTTTCTTAAATTTAGCTTTTGGGAGGGTGTGAGGAGATTGAGGTGCTGGTGTGGGAGGGTCAGCCCATGGCAGCACCAAGGCACATCCTCCCCAAACTCAGGGTTTGGCTCAGGGACTTCTGCTGAGCTCAGGGATGTGTGTGTGTGATAATGCTCCTCTGGAATGTGCAGGTCCTACAGTGGAACCTTAACTTGGGATTCTCTGCATCACTCTGTGAAGTTCTTGTCAGTCTTTGAGGAAACAAGGTCAAATCCAGCTCCAGGAGCTGAGTTACCACCAGGTGTTTCAGGGAATGCCAGCGAGGGGAAGATGATAATCCAACAATAAGGTGTTTTTTGGCTGCAGTTCAAACCTCTCCTCATTTTAAACCCCAAGGAGCAGGTTTAGGAGTGAGCCCAGGAAAGGGCCAGTGCCACGTGCAGCTGAAGGATGGGCTGGAAACGCCCCTTGGTGGGTCGTGGTGGCTGTGCTGAGCTGGGACCTGTCCTGCAGGGCCTGCTCTGGCATCTGGAAATTATGTTAGCTGGCCTAACATAAGTCCTGCCGCTAATTACCTGAGCTGGGCTCCCAAGGATACACAGGATCCTTCAGACCAGGGTACTTTGCCTCAGAACATTCAGCTCCATTTCAGGTGAAACAAGGGGGAAGTTCACTTGACTTAAAAAAAGAGATGTGGCCAATGTCGTGCTTTTTCTGTCTGTAGTTACTTGAGACCACTGCTGTCATTCTGCCTTTGCCCAAAGGAGGTATTTTCACATTGCTGAATCTTCCTTCCCATTAATTAGGTGGTTATTTCCATGCCTTTGGATGACACCTGCCTGCCTTTCTGGGCTAAATTGGATAGTTATTTGTTTATTTATTGACTGGAAGCTGCCATTGGAAGAGAAATGGAGGGATGTTCAATATGCTGCTGTGCTCCAGCTGAGGGGAAGGCAAACTTGGCTGGAATTTCAAACAGGTCTCCATGCAGTCAAATCCTTGGAGGTGCTCCTTGCTTTGAGGGAGGATATATTGTTCTTGGCGGTGCTGCCAAAAAAATAAGGGATCTGGGAGTCATGTTTGGCAGAAATCTGGGATATTTAGTGTCTTGTCTTGCTCCATGATAAGTTTTTTTTCCATGAGCTTGGACAATTCATTTGAGCCTATGCTGATGTCTGTTCTTTATCTGTGATGTGCAACTAATTCCACATCTCTTAACATGGGCAACATTTTGAAGATGAAGTGGATTTAAGACTGTGTAAAATACCCACAATACCTGTGTGCAGCTGAAATATTAAACAGCTGATTGAGGGAACTGCTATTTGTGGGTTTTCTGCTCAAAGGAGGAAAATGCTGAGAAACCTCATTAGCTCTGCTAGTTATTTCTGTGCCTCGTTAGGATAAGTAGGAGGAGGATTTAGTCCTCTCTCTCAATTCCTCTTTGCACAGATCACTGGAAGAGAAATAGAACAGCAGGTCTCCCCAGCTAAAGCTGAGATTTTTGGGTTCCAGTTGGATGCTGGCTCATCAGGAACCCAAACTGCTGGAGATATTTATCATTCATACTAAGAAAAAAGTCTGGATTTTCTTGGTATAGGAGCGGGAATTTTTTCATATTTTCCCTGTGTTTATAGTTGAGAAAAGTTCCTTTTCAATACCCAGATATTTTTGGGAAGGGAGCCAAGCTGATGGTTGGAAATCCTTGTGTGTTCCTTTAAGGCTGAGGGTTCTGAGCTGCTCTCTGGTGTGAGGAACCAGTTGCCTGATAAAGGTGTTCTCAGGAGGTGCCCAATCCTGCCCTGGTTCCATTATCATGCAGCTTGTAGAGTCTGGAAATGGATCAGGGTCTGGCAGATGGGGATGGATGAGACCCTAAATGGCTGCATTTTGTTCCTCTTTGAAAGGCAGTTCAGCTTGTCGTCCTTACTGATGACTTGTGCTTTTATAGCCCTTCCTTCTGCATTTCAGAAATCCTTTGTGTGAATAATAAATCACCTTGTTTGATTTGCCCAGAAAGAGCAAATGTGAAATTACATCCTTATTAGGATGTCTTGAAAACCTGGGAGTGAGGCTGAATTTTTTTAAAGGAGCATTATGTCAACTTTGTTCATAGTTTGGTTTGTCTCATTTATTTTATTGCTTTTCCAAATTTCAGGGATTCATCTCCCACTGCTTTATGGTAAAGGGAGAAATACTGCCCTGCTGAAAAATAAAAAATCTGATGATACTTTTGGTTGCCTGCAAACAAATGGGTTTGGATTTAAGTAGCTCATGAAATTTGTGATGAACATGAAATCCATCTTAAAATTCAAGTTACGGACCAAAAAAAGGCAAATCTAACACATAATGGGGATACTTGGTTCTGCTTCTTATTTGCTCTTTGGTGGAATAATATATTATTTATACAACATTGATTTCACTCATTTCAGTCAAACTGGGGAACATTCAGTGGTACAAAGAAATGTAAACTCCCAAACCCTCAGTAAGGTTTTCTCAGTTGAAATATTGGACTATTTAAAATTTGAATAGAGCATAAAAATAAAGACTTTTATATGCTTTTACATGGTGCTGTAAAGTTAGAAGCCCAGAGAGGAATCTGGTCCTAATGCTTAAAACAAGCTAAAATTAAGTGTATGAAACCAGTGAAAAATGAAAATCATCCCAAATTAGGGAAGAGAGGAATGAATTGAACACACCATTTCTGTTGGTGCTCTGAGTCTAAACTAAAATTAAGGATTTGGGCTGTAATTTTCAGAAATGAACTCTTGAGTGTAGTTTATAAAATCCCTAAGCAGGCAGCAAAATAAAATTGCCCTGAATAACTTTGACCCGTGACAGAGGAATGTGGTGGCAGTGAATAAAAAGGGATCTAAAGAGGCAGGTTGCAGCATCATGGGCACCCCAAATTTAGCCATAGGCTCACAGTTAACAGCTTCTGACTGATTTATTTTGTTCTCTAAATAAAATGACCTAAAAATCTTAGCTTTTGCAAATAAGAATGTGCTAAACTCATGGCTGACTGTGCAAACACCTAATTCTTTTCTATCACAAAATGTACGTGACTAAGTTTTAACTTAAGAAAGGAATAGAAGAAGTTATTTTTAAAGTCTGAAAATCCTGGAAGCACAGCATATTTAAATAAGTTGTTATGCAGCAGCCTGGTGATAAATATGGGAAGCCAGATAATGACATTAAATGAGTTTATAATTGACAGCAGAAGCCAAGTGAAGTCCTTCTTAATCCTTGGACTGTAGTTCTTCAAAATACAGTGCAATAAAACATCTCTGTCTTTTATAACTGCTGGGCACTGTATTAAAAACCATTAAAAGCAGCACCACATTTTGATTTCCTTCAATTTTTAAACAAGTTCAGTACTTTAAATATTAATACTGAGCAGCAATTGAGGAGCATAATTAGCAGGTGCCTTAAATCCTTGGGTGTCCATCAGTTTTGTGGGAAAGCCCAGTAGCTTAAAGGGCTGTTGGGAAGGAGGATGAAATCTCTGGAAACCCAGGACTAAATTTATATTTTTGATAATACTGTGGCACTTCTTCAATTTGCTTCTAGGAATTCACAGTAACGCCTCAACATTTGAATGTCTCCACACCCTTCCCTTCTCAGGACCCTTCTGCCCAAGCCTGCTTGAGGAAATTTGTTGGATGGGAGCTGGAGTGATTGTTCCTTGTCTCCAAATTTCACTTGACTTTGTGCATTCCCTTGGTGGCCCTGCCTTTGCTGCCTGGCTCCGAGACTTTTGTGGACACAATTTCCAGAGCCACAGCTTCCATCACTCACCATGTGTGAAAAATAAACGCCTGAATTAAAAGTACCATCTCACATTTGTTTGGAATTCATCTCCTGTTCCTTCCAGCAGCTGCCTCCTGGTTCAGATACTGGGAAATATGTGAACCCCAGCTGTGCACTCATTTCATCCACCACCGCTGAGGATTCGGAAACCTTGGGAAATATAAATCCCCCCTCTGCCTTCTTGGAAGAATCTGGGACTTTGTGGCCCCTTCTCAGGAGGAAAATTCTTCTTCCCTTTGTCATAGAGGCACAGAATGGTTTGGGATGGAAGGGACCTTAGAGATCATCCAGTGCCACCCCCTGCCCTGGGCAGGGACACCTCCCACTGTCCCAGGGGGCTCCGACCTGGCCTTGGACACTCCCAGGGATGGGGCAGCCACAGCTTCTCTGGGAATTCTATTCCAGTCCCTCCCCACCCTCCCAGCCAGGAATCCCTTCCCAAGATCCCATCTCTCCTGCCCTCTGGCAGTGGGAAGCCATTCCCTGTGTCCTGTCCCTCCAGCTCCCAATCAAAGTCTCTCTCCAGCTCTTTTCCAAACCCCTTTTAAATATTGAAAGGGCACAAGTTCTCCCCAGAGCCTTCTCCTCTCCAGGCTGCCTTTTGGGTGCCCTTCCCTGTTCCCCTCAAGCTGTGGAGACTGTATTTATTTCCTGAATTCAGTTTGACTTCTCTGAGCTGCTGTAAATCAAAGCCTTCCTTGAACATCAAAACACACCAAAGAGGTTCTTCTTTCTCTCATTTGTTAATTGAGAGGTAAAGAAAGGAGAGAGGGATGTGGATCATGGGATATCCATGGACATTTGCTTGGAATGCTGTGGGAAGGGTGAGCTGACAGGGACTGAGCTCTGTTGACCCAACCCACCGCCTTCCTCTGCCACTGCAGCCAGACAAGTTGGTTTTTACTTTGGAACATTTTAAATCACTGATTTCAATCTTGCTTTGGATTTAATTGCTTTTTTTTTATTATTTCAAAGAGAGATTAATTCTCATTTAGGTGTGGATACGTAATTAAAAACCATCTCCCCACTTAAGTTGCTTTTGTTGCCCCCACGCATCAGACACAGGGATGGGAAAGCAATTACAGAGCTGAGGAAACATCTAATCCTGTTGTTAATGTGTGAGTGTTATTGTTAGAACATGATAAACCACTTCTGATTTGGGAGGGGATTTGCTCTTCTCCCTCCTGATTTCTGCCAAGACAAAGTTGGGAGGAAATCACGAAATTCAATTAGAAATTGAAATTTATTTCGGTGGTGGAAAACCAGCTCTTAAAAATGCTTTGTGGTTGCTGGGATCTGTGGAGTGTGTTGGATGTTGAGAGGGAAACGATGCAAACATGTTGTGCATTTTGGATGTAGGGAGTCTCTCAGTGAGGGAGTTACTCCCCTAATATGTTCTGGGTGGGTTTTTGTAGGATTGCAGGTACAGAGAAACGTGGATTTGCTTGATCTGGAGTAGGGATTCCTGGGCAAATATTCCATTCCTTCCTTCAGGAGTTGCAGAGTATTCCTGGAAGTGTCCCAGGCCAGGTTGGGGCCACCTGGGATAGTGGGAGGTGTCCCTGCCCTTGGCAGGGGGGGGAACAAGATGGTTTTTGAAGTCCTCTCCAACCCAAACCCTTCTATGATCCCATAATTTTGGTTTTTCGATGGAAATGAGATGCTCTGGGTTTAAAATGTTGAGTTTGTTTCTTAACCTTTAAGTCTTGATCTGAAATCAATAGAACACACTGAATTTGAAAATAAGAATCTGTGTGTGTGAGGGGAAATTCCTGTTTCCACACTTACTACTTCAGGGAGTTTGTCTTTTACCTACCTAATGGTCTCCTTTTGTCCTGCTGGTGTTGGATTTCTGCTGAGTTCAGGGAGGAAAAGGATAAAGAGCCTTTTATCAGCAGCATCCTGTTGGAGCTCATTGTGCTGAACGTTTTGGTCATCCTTCCAAATCGTAATAAAACAGGGTTTTACTTAATTCAGTTTTCCACGATAGGGATGTCATCTCCTTTTGCTTAGATTGCATTTTACAGACTGATTTCATATTCTTTTCATGGAGTATCTTTGAAGCTCTTCTGGAGACTGTTTAGCAATAGGTTGTCTGAGAGAATCCCTCAAAGTATTCTGAGTTCTTGGGAGTTTAATAGGAAAAAAAAATTCAAATGTAATAATGTTACTGGAAGAATTGGGTCGTTCTTGGAGGCACAGCCCACACATTCTCTTTTTCAGGTCCTGCAGATGAGGCCTTCCCTGTTCTTTTGAATTAAATGCAAAGTATTAAACAGCTCTGTGTTCCTTGAGAGTGTATGAAATGCAGATCTGGCTGCTTCTCCAAATATCTGCAGGGAACCTCCCAGAAAATACAGAAATCTGGACTTGTGGCTTTTTGGTGCTCAAGGGAAACCCTCTGCTCCTGGAAACCCTGCACACATTGTACAAAATGGAGCAACCTGCACAAGTTTTTCTCTTGTTTCCCACATGGGTACACGGGTTTGGGTCAGTACTGTTAATTTGGGTGCTATAATATTAAACACCACACAAAACTGAACTGAAGTTAGAGGAGTCATAAGGAAGGAGCAGCCTGTCCCCAGCAGTGCTTCTGTGTTAATCAGTTTTCCTGCCCTTTGGGGAGGAGGGAACGAGAACAGTGCCTGTGATGGGGATTTCATTTTGGTACCATGCAAATGTGGAGAGAGCCCTGTCTTTATTTTCACCACTGATGAGAACCTGGCAGTGATTCCTGTCTGCAAGGACTGTGTCACCTTCTGCAGCTCTGCAAGCACAACATCAGAGCCTCCTTCCCCACAAACCTCCTTCCCACATCCACTGCGTGTTCTGTCCCAAAAACTTGGTGACAGAACAGCCCCCAGGGTATGGTGTGATGCTTTATGTGCTGAACAAAACCAAGGGTAGGAACTAATTAAAAAATGCAAAAGCTTCCCCAAAGAGACCTCCTCTTGCAAGGAGCTTTTTAATCCTGGGATATCTGGGCTGCGTGGTTTTATCAATTAAATTTTGATTGCTCCTATTTCTTATCTTTCAGGCTCGCTGAGCCCCTCACTAAACCAGTTGCTAAATAATTTATGTCACAACAGTCAGATGAGAAGCAACAAAAGTGGAATCATTTGTCTTCAAAATGGCTGTTGCCTTCAGGAGTGTGTTCATCTGGCAGGATCACCTGTCTGGTGTGAAGGGGGGGTTCATTTAAGGGCCAATAAATCTTCCCCCAGTGTTGCCATGATTTGTCTCAGTGCAGTGGGGTCTGCCTGCTGCAGAGCCAGTGTCCATAATCCCTGTAAGGCCAGCCCAGTTCCGGGCATTGTTCAGTGCAGGCATTCAACAGGACTTGTGTTTGATAAGTAAAATAAGGTTTCTGGGTGCATTAGTTTTGGTTTTATTTTACCTCCTCAGGGATTTGGTGAGGGGGGGCTTTGGACAAGGGCATGGAGTGATAGGACAAAGGGGAATGGCTTTAGGCTGAAAGGGGGTAGATTTAGATGGGATATTGGGAAGGAATCCTTCCCTGGGAGGGGAGGCAGGCCCTGGCACAGGATGCCCAGAGAAGCTCTGGCTGCCCCATCCCTGGGAGTGTCCAAGGGCAGGTTGGAGCAGCCTGGGACAGTGGGAGGTGTCCCTGCCCAGGGCAGGGGGTGGCACTGGATGGGATTTAAGGTCCCTTCCCACCCAAACATTCCATCATTCCCTGAAATGTGAGTGCACATCTCTGTGCTCTGCTGTTTGTCTCTGTAGCCTTGCTCAGGGGATGCTTCTCCATGTGGGGCTCTGTGGAAGCTCTTCCTCAAACAGGGACTGATGAAGGGGCCCTCCAGCTCTTACTCCTTCTGCATCTCCTTCCTTTCCCTTCCCAGTATGTCCTCGTGTCACACCAGTGGTATGAATGGCCTTGAGCACCAACCAATATTAATTAAAATAAAAATAGGTAATTCTAAATCCCAGAACGGTTATATTCCCATATTCACTGCTGCATTTGTGCAGGATTGTTTAAAGACATATTTTATATGGCTTTTCCTTTTTTTAGTGTTTGAATACTGGCCACTCCCATAAATACAGTTGTTTTCTGTATTTTATGACTATATTTATAATTTTATTATCAGCATTAATAGAACTAAGACACCCCAAACAGATTTATTGAGGGCAGTTCTCTACATTTTTGGTGAAATCATGTTTAGTGTAGCAGAGAGAGACAAAAATATGGGGATAGGCAATTGCATTTAGAAAACCTGAAATAAATGTATTGACCTTGAGGACTCTTGAGTGGTTTCCATCCAAGGGCTTCCTGTTCAACACTGACACTGTGTGGTGCTTTTAAAAGCAAAGCATTTGTGGTTAAAATGGACTTTTTTGAAAAACATGACAAATGATGTAGGTAGAACCTCTCATTAATTTTTTGCTTGCTTTTTCCAGAAAAAGCACTTTTGAACCAGGAAGCACTTTGTGTACGTTCCCATGGTGTGGATCCTTGAGTTTCCAACCAGAAAACCTTTGGTAAAAAGAGTTTCAGTTGAGGTTTTGTGAGCTCAGAATCTCAGAGTGGTTTGAGTTGGGACCTTGGAGATCATGCAGTGCCACCCCCTGCCCTGAGCAGGGACACCTCCCACTGTCAATATGTGTCAACAAACAAAATAGTACCCTAAAAGCTTCTCTTGCCACTGGTGTCACAGAATCCCAGAGTGGGGTGTGTTGGAAGGGACCTTAAAGATTATTTACCTCCCACTGTCCCAGGGGGCTCCAACCTGCCCTTGGACACTCCCAGGGATGGGGCAGCCACAGCTTCTCTGGGAATTCTGTTCCAGTCCCTCCCCACTCCCCCGGCAGGAATCCCTTCCCAATATCCCATCTAACCTTCCCCTCTGGCAGTGGGGAGCCCTTCCCTGTGCCCTGTCATTCCAAGCCTTACAAATATTCCCTCTCCATCTTTCTTGTCTCCTTCAGGCCCTGGAAGGCCCCAGTTGGGTTTTGGTTGTGGTTGTGTCCCGTTGGATAGAAGAGGTGGCCCATCTTCTCCAGGAGCTCTGAGAGCAAAATTTTATCAGTGAAAAATACCTTCCTGCATCTTGACAGGCAGAAAAAATCCTTTAGTATAATTTTTGTGGCAGCAGGAAAACCCCCAAATATTTATCACTCGCGTTATTGCAAATGTTAACTTGTGTTTCTCAAAGAGAAAAGACTCACATGTTTTATTCCCCCCATTTACTGGTGTTCAAAAAGGCAGGATCTGGCCTAAGGAAATGGAAAATGGTGTATTTTCAGTGAGAAAATGTGATAAATGGGAGCATTTTGCAGTTGTTTCTATTTTGCCACTGCATCAGTGAAATAATTTTCTCTCTGAAGGTGCTGCTGAATTTACTGTCACATTTTCTATTACAGAAAAAGAAATGTTTGTTTTAATACTATGAGAAATACATGTATGAATTCATATAAATATATATATATATTTATGTGCCTTGGGGGTGTTTTGCTTTGTTCTGGTTCTTTTTCCTGCCCTTTCTGGCAGGAAGCTGTTGGCAAAAGCTTAAGGAATTTGTGTCAAACTCCCTTTAGGATGCACTGGAAGCTGCAATTCCCATCCAGGTCATTAAATATTACAGAATATAAAATATTCCTTAAAACAAGAAATTATAAGACCCTCTGCCTTACCCATGCTGGGTTGTATAATATCTTTATACTATGAATTAGAGAAAATCTATTATTGAAGTGAGCAGACTTGTCTCCAGACACATTAAATTTTACTTTTTCAAAAGGCAGCCAGTACTCTTAGAAGTTACCAAAACGTTGCAATTTGGGACATTTTAAAGAGGGATTTTTATCTTTTGAGTGGAGAAATGGTGACTGTTTAATCTGTGACTTCTAGAATTGATAACAACTGATTTGTAGTTCTTTATTTGTTGCTGATCCAGAGAGAGCAAATGTAAGCAAAGAGAAGACTTCTTTTTTATATCCCTAGAAACTGTCTGGTAATTGTGAGGGATTTAAAGTAAATTCCATGAAAATGTTCTGAAAACCAAAATGGAGTGAGTTCATTCAAGGGTTTTTCAGTGGTTTTGGGGGGTTTTTATGTATTTACCCATTTATTTCTTTAGCTGTGCAGGCTTTTAAGGCCATGGAAGGAAAATTTTGTTAAAAAAATAAATGTAACTTACACTTTTTCATCTGTTCCTGGGTGTGGTAACAGGGACATTGTACTGAAATATCCCTAAACTCAATTTACTTCTGATTTCTTTCAGATTTTCTCACTGTACATAAAGAGCTTAATATTTCCAACACAGAGGTTTCCCTGGTAGAAAATGGACAAGACTGTTTCCAATGGGATGTTTTCTCCCTGAGGGAGAAAAGTGTTGGCATGTGTTGTCTCTCCTGCAGGGAATTGTGTTCTCAGCCTGAAACCTCTCAGTGTTGGAATTACTTGTGGGGATTATTTGATACAAAAATTTCCCTCCTTATGTCTGTTCAAGAGGCATTTGAATGTTGAGTATCTTATTGTAAAGGTGATTTAGGGAAATAAGTACTTTTGGAGCCTTCTTGGGCCTCTTCAGCTTTTCCTTCAGAACTGAATGTTGCAGAAATCAGAAGGAATTTTACAAATTGGAATTTTCTTTTCTTTTCTTTTTTTTTTTTTTAAAATATAAGATGTATTTCTTACAGATCCTGGATCCCATGATTTGGCTTTGGGAATACTTGAATCCTTGAATAGAACCATGGAATAGCTTAGGTTGGGAAGGTCCTGGAAGGCCAACAAGTCCAACCATCCCAGCACTTCTCTGGTGGGATGGATGTGAGTAAGGTAATTCTTACTCTCTGTGTGACCCCCTGGTGCCTGAGCTGTACCAGGAAAGATTTCCAGGACAAACCCTGACGGTGTTTCAGTGACTAAACAGCTGAGAAATGCCCAGGGCAATGACAGGCACCTGGTGTTGCCCTTGCAGGACTCGCTGTGTCAACACAGCTCTGCAATTATTCCTGTGGTTAAAATGGAAATTGATTTTTGGGAGAATTAAATACCTTTTTTCGGGGTGTTTTTTTGGAGTGCTGTGCTGTACATGACGACCATGGGCTGCAAATCCAACTGAAGAGTAAAAATCAACTTAAGTTTAAAATTTAATCATGTTGTTAGCTATTGCTAAATAGTTAGCAGACCATATTAAAAACACCCACAGTACAAATATTGCCTATAAATAATGGCAGATTTTATTAGCATTGTAATTAAGAGAGTGCTGGCTGCAAATGAGACCTCAGTAAGCGCAAAGAAAATGATGAAGAGTGAGCAGGTGACTGGGAGTGTACTTTCTACTTTCCTATTCAATAGATTTTCCTGCCCAGCAGGGGCTGGAGCAGAGTCCAGCAGGTGGGGACGTGCAGAGAAAGGTCTGGGAGATGCAATGTTGCTTAAAGGGACAGCTTTGTGCCAAAGAAAGGGCCTTTATCACCAAGGGAAATGCCAAGATGAGCATGAACCCTTGATTTGGGCAGGGAAAGAGGAGTCAGTGTGGTTTAACTGCCCAAGGACTGCCCCATGTGCTCAGCACCACCCTGGGGGCTCAGCACCAGCTGACACAGCAACACTTCACAAGTTCCTCTCAGTTTAACTAAATCTTAAACCACCCTCCTGTTCCTGCAAAGTTTGTTTTCCTCTGTTTATTTTTCTCTCCAACCACCATTCCAGGTTTTTCCCCAGCTTTCCTGGTGGCATTGCCACTCTTGCACGTGGACTCAGAGTGTTTAAGCAGCAGACATTAAACTTTCATGTTCCTTTCCCATTCTCATTGTGCTAATTAAGAAGATACTCTTCTGTAATTATCTCTCCCTTCAGTGACTCACCATTTTGCTGCCTGATGGGGACAGTGAGAGCAGCTCCCCCAGCAGCCCTGAGCTGCTCCCAAGGGAGGAGATGGGACATTGGAGGGATGTTGGAGGGGACAGGGCTCACCAGGAGGTGCACAGAGGAAGGCAATCAAATTCATCCAGGCTTCTGCCTGCCCCTGGATTGAAAAATGGAAGTTGTAGTGTGTTTGGAAGTTTAACACGATCCACATTCATTTGCTCTGCTCTGCTCTGGGGAGACCCCTCTGGCAGTGCTGGGTCCCAGTGTAGAAAGGACATGGAGCTGCTGGAGTGAGTCCAGAGGAGGCCACTGGAGCTTCTCTGCTGGGACAGCGGGGGGGGTCACCTGGAGATGGATCCAGGGAGACCTGGGAGCCCCATCCAGAGCCTAAAAGGGCTCCAGGGGAGCTGGAGAGGGACTGGGGACAAGGGATGGAGGGACAGGACACAGGGAATGGCTTCCCACTGCCAGAGGGCAGGAGAGATGGGATAGTGGGAAGGGATTCCTGGCTGGGAGGGTGGGCAGGCCCTGGCACAGGTTGGGCAGAGAAGCTGTGGCTGCCCCATCCCTGGGAGTGTCCAAGGTCAGTGTCCCACTAACCTGAGACAGTGGGAGGTGTCCCTGCCCTAACCCACTCCAACCCAAACTCTTCTATGATTTTATGATTTTTTTTGCATGCCAAATTCCCGTAATTTCCTCAGGTAGGAAATTCACCTTGTGAGTGTTACAGCCCTGTATGTTAACTTAGATTACTCTCCAGACAGGCAGAGAAAGACCAAAATGTGACCAAATCTCTCAGTCCAGTTTGAGAACCACCTTTGTCAGAGGCAGCTGAGCTGGGTGTTGGCTCCTGCTCACCTGGAAGGGGCTGGATTTGCCCTTGTGGGGTTGACAAGGTAAAAACAGATTTATATCTGTGCCAAGCAATGGACTTGGAGGTTATTTCAGTGAGTGAGTGTCCATGAAGAGAGACCACGAGCAGAACCAGGGTTGTTTCCAGCTCTCCTGAGCATTTCTGAGGCACCTACAGACCCCTGAGGGAGGTGATGGACTGAGTTCCATCTTCAGCCTCATCTGAAGCAGCCCATTTAAAGCATTTATTATTCTAAGTGTTGCTGGAACATCCTTTTGGTGGATGACACCCTCAGGGGAGATAGGAAATATGGGCTCTTGGATGTCTCCTTGCAGGCAGGAGCCCATCAACGTGTTGGGGGGTGTTTTGATAATTAACATTCAGACTTTTGGGGATGATCCCTCTGATTTCCATTTCATAGTGGTAAACATTGTCTTTGTGCAGCCCCAGCTCCTCTTCTTGTCAGAGTTTGTTAGGAAGTGCTTTTGATGTCCTGAAACAGCAGCTCTGGTGGCCTTTCCCTTCCATATTCATGGAGTTTGCACATTCCTAAGAGCTCCCATGTGGAAAAGAAAATGTTCCCACGTGGATAAAATCAGTTCTGGAGGAGTTCAGATCTCAGCTAAAGGAGAAAAGCCCATTCCAGGGGTGCTGATCTGGTGGAGGGGAAGGATTGGGCTGGAAATAAGAGGCCTCAGAGCACATCCAGATAACCTGGTGGCATTGGGGGTTTAATCTCAATTACCTGGACTGATGTGGAATTAAATATCTGAAATGGGAAATAGTGCTGATCTTAAGGGTAACAATCAAAGCTCTGTGCCTTAAAAAGGAGAGAAAATTCCTGAGTGTTCTCTCAGGCTGAGGCATAGAAAACCTGGAAAATGGCACAGAAAGGGGAATTTATAATTTTGTCAAACCACAGAAAGAATCACTTTATTTTTTGAGTCATTCTGCTGATTTTTTCAATTTTTTAAGTGTTTTTTTCCTCTTCATTAAAGACCTGACATGATGTGGATGTTATTAACAGGTTTTTAGCAGGGAGGATGGACAAGAAGAACCTATTTATGGGATCTTATTACATTTAGTAGCCTTGGGAATGGGTTGGAGTTGTTACTACAACACTGTGACACAGCAGAAGGAAGGATTAAACTTTCTTTTTGGCACTTTTTACTTTCTCCATGGCTTGAGAGAGAGCTGGTTGGTACAGCTCCTCTATTTTTATGGAACTTATTGGATTTTGGTGGGGTTTTATTAAGCATCACAGTGTCTGAAAATACCAGTCAGTGAAATTAAAAGTTGGGTTTAGCTGTTGGGGCTCAATATAATGATTTTTAAGAGATTTCTTCCTCAAGCAGAGTATTGACTTTCCAAATGCAAATGCTGATATTGTGTGATATTTTTAGGGGTGGTGTTTATTACCTTCCAAAGCCTTTAATGTCAGAGCAATTTTTAGATGAAGAATATGTTGCAAAAGCTTCAGTGATAAACCCATGAAATTGGAAACAGAAACTTTTTGAGATGTCTTTTTCTTTGTTTTCTTGACAGAATTTTGCATGTCCATTAATGAATTTTAATGATAGAAGTAGAGCTACTGCATGATGTGGTGCTTTTCAGCAATATTATTTTTATAGCAGTGTTAAGTTGCATTATTGTTCAATAACTGATTGCTTGACTTTTGTTTTTTGCAGGGCAGTTTTGTGGCCTGCATGACAGCCATTTTAAGGCAAATGGAGGATTATCACTATGCTCATTTAATCAAGACTTTTGGGAAGATGAGGTCAGATGTTGTGGTAAGTTTTTAACATGTTTTATCTCTTCATAAAATAGTTCACCTTGTGTTTGCTTTTTTTTCCTGTTGTTGGTCATTAAATACACTCGTGAAATGTGAGTGGAATCTGTTTGGCATTAAAGATTTAATACAAAAATAATTATTAAAGCTCTGTCATTTGCATACACAGCTCATGTCTGGAGCTGTTCAATATTTTACAAAGCCTGAGACACTGGATTTAAGGCAATTAAAAGAAAGAAATAGAACTGTTTTCTTTAAGGAGAGAAGGAAAGAATATTAAACAAAACTTTCTTAGGAAAGGAACTTTCAGTGTTAAACCTTCCAGATGTCCTGATTTCCTTTCTTTAAGCAGCTTTTACACAGAGATCTGCTCCCTCCCCCCTTTTATACAAACCATTTTAACCTTAAAGATGCCCTTAGTTGTTAAATAAGCAATAATAATTGAAATTTGGCTTCTCAGAGCCTGACTAAGGCAACAGCCCAACTTCATTAAAGCATAATAGGAGGGAGTTTATGGCTGAGGAGATAACTCTGGAATAACCTGCAGCTCTCTTTGCCATATGGCTGCAGAGCAGAACCCAACTCCTTGGCTGAGCTCCATCAATTAGTGATGACCCAGGGCCTGCTCAGCTCTGCTCCCTTCCCCACTGCCATCCTGGGGATGCCCCAGGCACTTCTCACCTGGATTTTGATTTTTCCTCAGGTTTTCCTCCTTCCAGACCCAACAGAGCAGAACCAGGGGCTTTCCTTTGTGCAGTTCTTGATGTTTGGACTTTGCAGTTTGTCTTTGCTTTTAATTCTTCCTATTTCTGTGAGATTTGAGCTCTTTCCCAGTTTTCAGGCGAGGTGTCAAAGCCTCTGTTTGCACCTGAGGTGGCACCACTGAATTCCAGAGCTGGTGATTGCAAAGAGCTGCACATGGACATCCCTGCATTGAAAGGGCAGCTTCCCAGTTACTCTTGGAAAATACCATGTAATCCCTTGGTTTTCCACTAATAACAAACATTCCCAAGCTAAAGGCACCTAGTGGAGTGAAAATAGTGGCTTTAGCAGAAACAAGAAACGTGACTGTTTCTGTTTTAGCAGAAAGACAGGAATGAAAGGTTTAAAAATCCAAATTTTTCTCTAAATTTAAAGCAGTTCAGAACCAGTTGGCTCTGGAAAAGGAATTCTGATTGCAGGGTTTTACATGGAAAAAGGTGAAATCAGTTTGATCTGAAAACTTGTGTCATGGTTTAATCCAGGCAGCAAAGAAGTGCCAGAGTCACTCACAGTGTCCCCCTGCACTGGTGGGGTGGGAGGGGAGGCAGAGAAAGGTAAAACCTGTGGAGATAACAACAGTTTCGTCACAGAAATAGAGTAAAACACAATAAAAATTATTATTAATATAATAATGACTATGATGACACAATAATAATAGCAATTGAAAGAGAGAGAACAAAAAAGAAAGGCAGGAGTAAAAGCCCAATAAATTTGCTCAGCACCCACTGACTGATGCCCAGCCCATCCCCCAGCAGTGGTGGGGGGCTCCCACCAGTTTCCCCAGTCGATATACTGGGAGTGATGTTCCAAGATGTGGAATATCCCTTTGCCCAGTTTGGATCGGCTCCTCCCAAGTCCTTGTGCAGCTCCTCACTGGCACAGCCTGGGACTCTGAATCAAAGTCCTGGAGTTCAGGGGGAGCCCTGCCCAGCAAAATCCCAAATCTCAGTGTAGTATCAACATTGCTTTCATCCTAAACCCCAGACACAGCACTGGACCTGCTGCTAGGAAGAAAATTAATTCTATGCCAGCCCATATCAGTACAACATGTAATGAAAAACTGACAGAGAAGAAAACTCAGGAGGAAATTTGTGATTTTTCTGTGTTTGGTTTAAAGTCTCATTTTTTGGCCTAAAGTGCCTGAAAGGTCTTTCTGTTGGTCAGATATTCCTTGGTGAAAACAAGGGAGTTCTTATGCCTTTGGAATTTGGCAGGTGGGCTATTTCTAATCACTCAGTGCGCTGGGATTTATCAGGAATCACTTCTTTCTTCTGTCTTGACTCTCAGTATTCATCCCTTCCTGCATGTCCTGGGATTCTGTAGCTGGAATTGCTCTGAACTGTTAAAATCATATTTTCCACCAGCATGTGAACTCTTTGCCTCCTTGTTTTCCACTCTTATACTCACCTGTCATCATTTGTTTTAGCAGATATTCAAACCCAGACTTGGTCAGTGGCTGTAATACTTTTTATATCTCTAATTAAAATATACCTTTAAAATGTCTTAATATTGTTGTCTAAATGATAATGTGTGTTAATGGAAACTAAAGTACATAATAGGCTGGTAAAACATTAAATGAGTATTTTGTTCATGGTAGAAAATGCTGCCTTAACCTGACTTTAAATATTAATTAATGTGTGGGGTTATAATGGCAGAACATTGTTAATCCTGTGTGAAAAAGAAACTGCAGTGGATAAATTGAATTTTCTCTCTTTTTTTAAAGCACAAATAAAACTGATTGAGTCATCAGTGAGAACAAAAAGATGAAGATACAACCCAGTTCCTGTGTTTAAGAGAAAAGCTGACATAACCTTTTCAGTGAGAGGCAGAGCCAGGAGTTTCTGTTCTCAGCAGTGTTCCCTCACAGATGAGATTTCTCTGTTAATTTTGCTGTTCTCAGTCCTCTGGTCCATGCTCCTCTCTTGGAGCTTCTGTTTCCTTCTCTTTCCCATGGTGGGATGCTGCTGAACTGGACTGGATGGTTTGGATGGGGAAAACACCTTTCCCTTCCTCTTCCCTTAACATCTCATGGCTTTTCCATTTCACTGACTGTCATTTGACTGACCCAGTAGAGCTTAAATCCAAAATTCTTTTCATTTAAACCCAACATCCCTGGATATGAAGGTGGTAACTCCACCTCCTTCGGTTTAATCACAAAGCTGTGATTTAGGACTGTAATTAGATTAAACCAAACTGAAATGAGTAGGTTTTTCTTGAGGAAAAAAAAAAAAGAGAGGAAAAAGGAAGAGCTGAAGTGAAGCTATGGTTGATTTTTCACCATAGGAGACCCTTAAATCTTTCTTCAGTGCTTTCTTCTTGCTCACCCAGGAGGCAGACCTGCTGGAGCAAACTTTATGGCCTGTGTTATGTAGGTGTCAGGTTTAGATTATTATAATGGTCATACTTGGCCTCAAAAGTGTTGGAAAGGATGAGATGGAATGCAATAAACCCAGTCTTTTATCTCTCTGCACAATGTGGTGTTTAGATTTATGAAGGTGTGTCGTTCAAAGAGGAATTTCTTACTTTAAGGTCCCTTCTACCCCAAACCAGGCTGTGATTCTGTGAAATCCCAAACTGTGATCCAGCTCTGATCCTGACATGAAACTTTACTGAGATCAGTGAGGTTATTTCTGGGATTAATTGATCTCTGCCCCCTTTCCACTTGGTAAAAATTATTGTTATTTGTGGTTTATTTGACAAAAATATATGTCAGTGTGAACTATCCCATCTCCAGTGGCTGGGGATTGTGAGGGGGTTTTACCTATTCTGGGATATTAAATTGCCAATATTATATTATACATTATATATTATATATTATTAAATTAAATTACCTATCCATGGAATATTAAATATGATTTGCATTTGCAATTGGAGAGAGACCAGGACTTGCAGCCCTTGCTCCTTTAATACAGGTTTTATTATTTTTATATGTTAAAATAGTTTGGTTTTCTTCCAGGTATATTAAAAATAAGCAGGTTCTACAGAGCCCATCAGGCCCTGGTAGTTTCTCCACTTCCACCCCCTAAAAAAGCCCTGGATTTTGCTCATAATACGAGGTTAATTCCTCCAAACCATTTGCTTTTCTCTAAGAAAGGTAAAATGGAAAAGAGAGCAATATTCTGAATACATAAAGCACAGGGGAGCATTAGGAGCATTTTGTTTGATCAACAATTAGCTCAGTTGTTACAGAACATTATTTAAAGTATCTGGGTGAACGTGGGGTTATTCAAATATGAATATCAGCAGATTAAAATGTGGAGCTGAATCAGCAAAGGAGGTCAGACCACACATGACACAACCTCCGGGGTCAGAAACAAACACAAATCATCAACAATGGGATTCTTCCCCCAAAACACATGAAAAGTGAGCAGTAAAGTTGGATCTCCTAAATGAGAGGGATCTTCCTGGAGAGAGTCAGGGCTGAGTTTGGCCTCACAGAGGGGTGACATCTCCAAACCATCCTGATGCACTTCCCAGAGAGGTTTGGTCACAGCTTGGACCTGATGGTCTTGGGGGTCTTCTCCAACCTTAAGGATTCTATGGTTTTATGATCCATTGGGTTCCAGGAGCTGGGATGCAGAGCAGCCCTTGTGCCCTGCAGGGGCAGAGCCCAGAACCCTGGAAGTTCACGTTGTTTCCTGAAGTAAGAGCTGGAGAGGGACTTGGGATAAGGGATGGAGGGACAGGACAAGGGGGAATGGCCTTAAACTGCCAGAGGGAAGGGTTAAATGGGATCTTGGGAAGGAATTTCTGGCTGGGAGGGTGGGGAGGTCCTGGCACAGGGTGCCCAGAGAAGCTGTGGCTGCCCCATCCCTGGGAGTGTCCCAAGGCCAGGTTGGAGCAACCTGGGACAGTGGGAGGTGTCCCTGCCCAGGGCAGAGGGTGGGAATGGGTGGTTTTCAATGTCCCTTCCAACCCAAACCATTCTGGGATTCCATGATTTGTGATCCCAGTGTTGTGTCCTCGGGATCTCTGCAGTTCCCTGCATCCCACTGACTGGGAACTTGTGAGCCAGGAAAAACACTTTAGCAGAACAGCAAATCCAAAGATGAAATGTGATGAAGATACCATCTCTCACACTGGGGAAAGACTGATGAGAGCTGGAAATGTGACATAAAAACCAGTCTTAGTTAAAAGTCCAATGAATGCAACATTTTGAGGTTTTTTTGTAGGTGTTTGACATTCTAAAGATACATGAGATAAATACCATCACTGAGCAACGGTATCAAAGGCAAAATATTCTAACCTTGGAATAAAAGTTCATTTTTGTCTCTGTGTGAAGTGCATCAAGGACTTTCTGCATGAAGTTCTTTTTTTCCCCTTTATCTCTCTCCCAGCATTTGATATTACTCCAGTTGTTAGATAGCAATTACAGATTCCCAAATTGTGGGAGAAGATTTACATTGTAAAGTACAAGAGGTTTCTGGTCCAAAGAAGTAGGTTTATTATGGCTGTGTAGGAATAAATTGGTTTATGCTACTAAATTAACTTTTGTTCTGGGACAGGTTTCCACTTTCAGAAGGAATTACTGCTGCTCCCTTAGGGAGTCTCTCAGTTTTGGGATGGCCAAGCCATTGCTGTCCTCTGCCCCAGGTTGGTTGGGCACCAACACACCTAGGAACCCCCTGTTGGGGTAGATCATGTATTTATTTTAATAAACAAATCATCTTGATTTCAGGAGGGGATTCATGAGGGGAGGGAAACTCATCACTGACTCCAGGGAGTATTTTTAGTGTCATCACAAGATTTAAATGAATATTTAGGGGGTTTTTTTTGGTCTCTTTCCACGTGTAATGTGCTTTAACAGCTTTCCAACACATCCCAGGCATGTGGCACAACATGTACATCAAATATATAATGATTTTATTCCAGCAAAAGCTCCCTTGGGATAACTGGTGAGCCAGTGGTAGGTCCTGAGTGATCCCATGGGTCACTTCCAGTGTGGGATTGCTGTTGTTGTAATTTCTGACAGTTTGAATGGAATTATTGCAGGATTTATGGACACCACGTAAAAAGGTGCTTTATTGTGTTGGATGTGAATAATGGCTTTTTTATGAAGCAGAACACGAAGACACCTTTGGAGTCTGGTCATTAATAACTGACACTGTCCCGGGGATTTTTTGGATGTAGCAGAGTGGTCTATCCAAATATTTTTCTCTTCTTTTAGGATTTCCTGATGGAAACATTCATCATGTTCAAGAATCTCATCGGGAAGAACGTCTATCCCTTCGACTGGGTCATAATGAACATGATGCAGAATAAGTGAGTACAGAGGGAAGAGCTCCATGGATTTCTGAGCTGGTTGGTGTCTGTTGGATCCCAAACCATGGGGTTGCTTGGAAACAGTAAAACACAAAGCTGTAGCCAGGCTGGGCTGGGTTTTTCTCTTTCGCTGATGCAAGTAATTAGTTCAAAATTGGGTTTGGAGGTGGCTGGGCAGTGTTTCAGTGGCCTGTTTTAGAGCTCTGGGAGTCCACCCCAAATTAAGGCTGGCATCAGGCTGGGGTCCCGGATTTTGCCCCCAACAGCACATGCAGTAAGGGTCTGTACACACCTTTACAACAATTAAATTTATTCTTTTGAGGGTAATTGCTGTGTTTTTCGTATGACCTCAAAAACTCGTGGTTACTGTATGGAGTCATATGTTCAGGAATATTCTCAATGGTGTTAACAAGAAAGGGCATTTGAAATCCAAATTCCATCACCCCAATAATGAAGAGAAAGGCTACAAATGTTTCTAATCCTCATTTTTTTTCCTCAATAATTGCAGCTCTGTCATTATTTAGCATTCCTTTGTGCAGTGTTTTATGCTGGTGACATTTTATTAAGTGTGTCAAATGCTTTTATGTGTACTGAGATGAAAGTATAAGGGAAAAACATTATATTTACTAGTTGCCTGGAGAAATCTCTTCTGCATTTCCTGGTAGCTACCACAGCTATAAAGTTGTCAGCATTTACTTACATAAAATCCTGAACCACAGCTTCTGCTCTCGTTATAAAAATGCCCCATAATTTTAATCTGAGCTTCTGAAGTCTCCTTAACCACCTCATAAAATCCATTTTGATGAAATACAAGTCAGGAGACTGAGCTGTATTTTGGGTTCTTCCACTGGTTTGGGATTCTCAACCTGTGTGTGGCTGCAGCTTGGGAAGCCCCTGGAGTCTGAAATGAGGAGCCCTTGGAGAGCAGCTGGTGAGGAACATCTAAAGCCCTTTGACTTTTGTTCTTTTTTATTCATTTTGAAAGTGGTTTTGCTCCAACAGCTCCAACAATCTCCAGAGCCGTGTTGCAGGTGCCTGGGAAACCCTCCCAGGATGTGTCACCTGTGGTGTTTGGAGCAGGAGAATTCCTCTGGGCTTGGGGGATTTTGTAGGAGATGGAAATAGGATTGGAAGGTCAGTGTTTGGACACTGTTAAGGCTTTAAGTGGTGATTACAGTGGGAACAAGATTGCAGTGAGTATTCCTTGAATTTCCCAGCTCTGGAGCCCCCAGCACAGGAATGACAATAGACCTCATGGGCTGAGATGCTGCCAGGGCTGGAGCCCCTCTGCTCTGGAGCCAGGCTGGGACAGCTGGGGGGGTTCCCCTGGAGAAGGGAGGGATCCAGGGAGAGACCTTGGAGCCCCTTCCAGAGCCTAAAGGGGCTCCAGGAGAGCTGGAGAGGGACTGGGGACAAGGGCTGGAGGGACAGGACACAGGGAATGGCTTTACAGTGGAAAAGAGTAGATTTAGATGGGATAGTGGGAAGGAATTCCTGGCTGGGAGGGTGGGGAGGCCCTGGCACAGGTTGCCCAGAGAAGCTGTGGCTGCCCAGAGAAGCTGTGGCTGCCCCATCCCTGGGAGTGTCCAAGGGCAGGTTGGAGCAGCCTGGGACAGTGGGAGGTGTCCCTGCCCAGGGCAGGGAGTGGGATGGGATGGGTTTTAAGGTCTCTTCCAACCCTCTGGGATTGTTTTACCTTCGTTCTATTGCCAAATGACCTCTCAGTGTTCATTTGGGTGCAGATTTGCCCTTGATTTTTATTTTAAACTGTGAAATTACAGTGATAAAAATGAAAAAGCAAAGGCACACAAAGAACCTTTCCCTCCCCATTGCTTTTCCCTCAAAGCTCCTTCCCCCAGGCAGTTCCTCACTTTGAAAATGTGGAGCAATCCAAAGTGTGGTGCAGATGTCCACAGTTAGGGCAAGGGCTTCGATTTTTGATCCTTAAAAATAGTCTTATCTTCATCCCATGCTGAACATCAAGTCCTGAAGAATCAGAGACAGGATGTGTCATAAAGATCTTTGATTCTTCCTGTCCAACCTCAGTGCCTGTAGAGCATCTCAGTGGGATTTAAAGTTAAAAACTTTTCCAAGCCCTGGTGGTGTTGATGAGTATCTGCAGAGGTGCTGAAGGGGGTTGTCCATCTCCAGTCCCCTCATTCATTTCCACTGCACCAGCTCGTTTGGAGATGCTTCAGAATTGATTTCCTTGCTTTTCACTCGTCCCATTGAAGTTAACGTGGTTTCCAAACCCAGAAATTGCACTGTAAAATGCCATTTTTTGTCCATCTGCTCCGTTTATTTCCACCCTTGTAAACTTTTATTGAAGAAAACTAGGCAAAATTTAAGAACAGAGTCTCTCTTTTAGAGCTGTGACATCCTCTCAATAGAAACAACTCGAAATGTGTGGTTTGGTGTCATTCTTGAAAACACATCCCTGTGCAGAGCATTCCTGTGCCTTGAGCCAAAGCAAATGAGCTAAATTTTAACTATATCCACAATTTCATTTGTTTCCCTGCATGGGATTTATCTGTGAAACAGCAGGAAAAAAAATAGATGGAAAGGAGACCTTTGAGCTCCCTCTGAGTGTAACCTTCAGTCCTTTGAGAGGTATTTCATCACCTTTGTGGCAGAGACAGCCCTGGCAGCTCTTCTCCATGCAGTGGTTTCCTTCCAGATTAAAATACAGTGGATTAAACAGTGGATTAAAAAAACCCTGGCTGAGATAAAGTTGTAGCTGTGGGGAGAGAGAGGATACAAAGAAATGCATGGGAATGACTGGATTACAGTGAATATTTGCAAATATATGTTTAATGCTACACTTCCTTCAACTTCACTGGTAGGATAAATACATCTAAATATATATATTATTTATCAGACATTTATTAAAACAAATCTGCACTCATTGATAGTCACAGAAATGACTCTGTAAACTTTGCCTGCGTGTTTTTGGTGCAGTGAATTAAAGCATCAGGGTCCTCTCTGTTTCCTGCCCCCACAATATTCTGTGGGAGGCAGAGGATCACATCCCATGCTCAGGATCACATCCCATGCTCAGGATCTCATCCCATGCTCAGGATCACATCCTGTACTTAGGAATCACATCCTATACTCAGGATCACATCCCATGCTCAGGATCACATCCCATGCTCAGGATCTCATCCTGTACTTAGGAATCACATCCTATACTCAGGATCACATCCCATGCTCAGGATCACATCCCATGCTCAGGATCCCTGTGCCAATAACAGGTTCAGGTTGTGTTCCCACCCCTCATGGTGAAACAAACACAAAAAATCCTCATATCTGATGAGTTAATTGTTCCTTTTTTGGTAAAATATTTACTGATTTCTCTAATTTAATAAAACCAGACTTTATCATTTTAAGAGAGCAATTGGTTGATTAAGAGTCCAAGGTTTCGGTGTCAGCAATTTCATGGAATCCCTTGGTTTTCCACCAGTGTGTTCAGGGTGACATTGGTTTGCAGATGGCTGATCAACATTTTGGGGCTAAAAGAATTCATTTTGTGGGGAAAAGAAGAAAATACTCAAAGTGATGCAATGGCTTTTCCTTTCACTATCAGAAAAATGCTGTAAACAACAACATCCAAGTGATAGGGGTGGAAAAATCCACTGATAACAAGGTGACAGAGATGGATAGTGGAGTTACATATAGATATATATAATAGAGATAATATAGATAAGACACCATGGAGTGTTTCTTTGAAACAAATACTTCTAAGGAAAACTTGGAAATGGCTTTAATTCTGTTTAAGATACTTGTTTACCTTTAAATTCAGCTGTTGTAAGGTTTGGATGTGTCCATATTTTCAGGAAGAGTGATTCCTATTAAGGTGAAGGCATAATAACTGTATTTAATAGTTTTAGGCAATCAGGAGGTTTTCCTGTGTTTCAGGATAGGACTGAGAAGTGCTTTGGGGGCAGATCCTTCATTCCAGGCATCTCCTACAGGAAACCACACTCAAGGAGTTTTAAGTAAAAGTAGCTGAAGCAAAAGGCAGGGATTTTGTATTTTTCACATCCCCCCCTTCTAAATCATGTTGGGAAATGATTCTGAAATGTTTTAGAAATTGTTTTTAACTTTTGTCAGAAGCTGACAAGCTAAACTTGGTTTCCTCCTAAACACATAACTCAGAACATGAAAGCAATTCCTCTCTGCAGTTTCGTAAATGAAAATAATTTAGTCTTTGGTCTTACTTTTGGCATTTGAGACAATCAGTTCCTTTGGTAGACCTTATGATATATTAATTTGTAGCTACTACTTTCATCTGCAGCTGTTCCAGTGGAACCTGAGTTGCCTATGAAAAAGGAATTTGATGTTTTCTGTTCTATTTTTTGTTTCTAATGTCCACATTTACATAAAATACCTGTTTATTTTGCCTTTTGAAGTCGGAGAAAAAGGGATGAGTTGCTTCTCAGTGAAAATGAGGTTTCTTGTGCCTACGTATTTTTTCCAGAGGGAACATGTCTGGCCCTGAGGAGGGAATGTGGTGGGCGTTACCTGCTCCTCACCAGTGCTGCACTGGTTTGCAGGTGGGTGGAGGTTTGTTTCCTCCTGAAAATTCAGTTGTTGTGGTTTAACCCCAGATGGCAACTAAGATAGCAGGGTGAGGGGGAGAGATTGAAAGGGTAAAAGTGATAAGGTTTGAGAGAAGAGCACAGAATCCCAGACTGGTTTGAGCTGGAAAGGACCTTAAAGCTCATCCCATTCCACTCCCTGCCCTGGGCAGGGACACCTCCCTCTGTCCCAGGCGGCTCCAGCCTGGCCTTGGACACTCCCAGGGATGGGGCAGCCACAGCTTCTCTGGGCACCCAAGATCCCATCCAACCCTACCCTCTGGCAGCTTCAAAGCATTCTCCCTTCTCCTATTTCTGTAATAATTGAAATAAAATAATGTGTAATAATCATAATTATTAACAATAATAGTAAATGTGATGAAAATGGAAGTAGCAAAGAGAAAAAGCAAAGAGTTGCTCATCACCATCTGATTCCCAACCAGGCCTTGAGCTGCCACCTCCATCCAACCTCCCCACTCCATGTGCTCAGCACGATTCCAGGTGGGATATCCCTGGGGTCAGTTGGGATCAGTGTCCCTTCCCAACTCCCTGTGCAGCCCCAGGCTCTCCCTGGGGGGTGAGGAGCAGGAAAGGCCTTGGCTCTGTGCAAGCCCTGCTCAGCCCTGACAGAACCATCCCTGTGTTCTCCACCCTGTTCCCAGCACAAAGCCAAACCACCGCCCCACACCAGCCACCAGGAAGAAAATTAACCCTTCCCCAGCCCAACCCAGCACATCATCCAGAAACTTAATGAATTTTCTGTGTGAAAACCAAAAAAAATTATATCTGGCAAAGAGGAGGACCAAGGACGAGGGAGAAACGCCGGATAAACATGCACCTTTTTACTGTTCTGGAGAGTTTATTTTTGGAGCTTCCAGGGAAATGCAGGCTGTTCTGCTCCATGGTTGTCATAGCAGTACCTGTCAGCTCTGTGCTGTGCTCTCAGAATTCACTCCAGTGATGGATGTGACCATCCATCAATAGTGGGCAAACACTGACGTGCTGCAGGAACTGGAACAAGTTTTGCGTAACTGGGAGCCTTAAAATCTAGTCCAGCCTTCAGCTCTTGGGGAGTTATTCTTCCTGACAAGTAACCCAAAGCCAAAAGCAAATTGGGGTTTAGATTATGGAAATTTTGTTTAATTGCAATATTCTGCTCAGCTTTATACAGGCTTTATACAGAGGAAAAAAACAAACCAACCCGCTGATGGTTTTAAGAAATGTATGAAAATAGGCTCTTTGCACTTACATAATTGACCAGTCAAGTTGCATCCATCAAATAAGTGCAAGTGCAAAAGCTCTTATTTAAACTCCATCCCAAGCTCCTGATGGATGAGGTGTAGTTTTCATAACAGGGAAAAAGAGGCCAGGAGGACGACAAAGGTTCTGGATTGAAAACTACAGGAAAAGCAGGGACACTCCACAGTCTCACAGCCCACCAGGTAACACCAAATACTTGGGGTTGGGGTGGAGGAAGCAGAAAAAAAGCCTTGAAGATCATTGTTTCAACTCCTGCATAGGTCAGCCTGTGTTAATTCCATGCTCAAAGACATTATTAATGCCTTCAGATTGCTCCTGAGGGGATTGAGATTGGAGATTGGGGAAGATTTCTTCTTGGGAAGGGTTGTCAAGCACAGGAACAGATTGCCCAGGGCTGTAGTGGAGTCACAATACCTGGAAATGTTCAAAAAACGTGTGGTGGTGGCATTGAGGACGTGGTTTAGTGGTGAATGGGGTGGTTGATGGTTGGACTTGATCTTAAAGGTCTTTTCCAGCCTTAACAAGTCTGTTCTGTGATCAGTGGATGTGACTTGAAAGTTTGAACTTCCACCTGGGGCACTGAGCATTGGAATGTTTCCTCAGTTCATGGTGTTATGGAATATGGTAACTGCTTTATGTGTCCAAATTGAAATTGGAACAAAAGAAGTGTTTGAAATGCAATTATATTTTAGGAGGACAAAGGATGCATTGTTTCAAGAGTCTGAACAGCAGGAAAAGCTTGGAATAGAAGGAATTGATGCTACTTTTCCTGACTATTAATGCATTTTCTCCAGGACTCTGTGCTTACTTGGGAAGTTTAAGAGTCCAGACATGCAGTTTGAACAGCAAAACAATTCTGTTCAGGGCTGGAAATGCAATAAGACTTCGAAAGGGAGCAATTTTGTTTTTCTTTAGTACTGAATATTTCTCTGTATAGAAAAACCTCCCCCTGTTTACCATGTAAAGATTGAGGATAAGAATTTTCAAAGCATGTCACATCCTTAGGAACCAGTTTTCAGATTAACTCATGTTTCCCAAAGTTTGCTCTTCATCAGTGAATGAAGGACACAAATGCACTTTGATAAACCATAGAAAATTTCTGTACATGGAGGGATTTTTTTTTTTCTGTCCATAAAACCTGGTTGTATAATCCACTGACCTTTTCAGTAAAGACCTTGCAGGATTTTTGCTTTAGCATTGTACCTGTCAAATTAACTGGACCTGGGAGTAAAATGAATGTACTTGACTATGTTTAAAATAACACAGAGGGTTTTTTGTTACTCAGAAGGCTGAGATTCCTTGAAGGAATGTTCTTCAGCAGGTGCTCTTTCCCCTGGATGGTTTCCAGAGCAGGAGGAAGGTGCCTTCTGTTTGATTTAGAAATATCACTGTGGAGCATTAGCCCTACGTTCACTGCTCTGTAGTACTTAGCACAATCCCAAAATATTTCTGATGTTCTCCCTGACACCTCAACCTTTGATTTGCCACAAGAAAACTACAGGGACTTGAAAGCAAAGAATTGTGTGTTGGGGAACATCTCTTCCTGCCCCAGAAAGAAACACATGGGGGTAAAATGATCCCATCTGCTGCTGGTCTTGAAAGGAGAAAAAAGGAACTAAGGGTTTTGTTTTTGTTTTTTTTTTTTTTTCTTCTGCTGTTTCTGGCACCTGTCAAAGTTTTGAGTAGGCAGGCAGATGTAGACCTTGCAATATTCCTGGTTGTCCTCCTTGGACTGGTGGAGAATTTAATCCCTTCAAGGCCCCTTGAAAGCCACATGTCCCTTCCAAACCTTGAGAACTTAAACCTGTGGATTTGTCATGGAATCACAGAATTGTTAAGGTTGGAAAAGCCCTCTAAGATCAGTCCAACACCAACCAGCACCACGTTCTGCACTAAACCGTGTCCTCAAGTGCCACATCCATGTTTTGTGAACACTTCCAAGGAGAGTGCCCTGGGCAACCCTTCCAAGAAGAAATTTTTCCTGATATCCAGTCTAGACCTCCCCTGGCACAACTTGGAGCTGTTTTCTCTCATCCTATCACTGTTGTTTAGAATGATGCTCAGTCCAGAGGGCATCTCATGGTGCTGCTGTGGGTTTTCCATACAGGATATTCCCTGGGGAATCCCTGGCAGGAGCAGCTCCTCCTCCCAAGCCCTTTGCCTTGCTGGTTGTGTTCCAAATATTTGTTGCAAACATTTAATGAGCAGTTGAGAGGCACCTCCCACCGTGTGATGTCCAGAAGCGGCTGAGGAATGGGATAATTTAGAGTTAAAACAGGGCACAGGAGCTGCACAGAGCCCAGTGGAAAAGGCAGCTTGGCTCAGTTACACTAAACAAAAACAAGATAATATTGAAAATGGCTTTTTTCTCCCCTTGTTTCTGGAATCATCATCCAAAGGCTACTGTGGATGTCTTGTTTCTTTTGTTTTGAACAAGATGCTTCTCAAGCCAACCCAGGATTTTGGATCTTTGCCCTGTTTTTTTCCCGACTTGCGAATATTCAGCGTTAAGAACTCCTGGGTTTAATGCATTGTTTTGAAAGAGGTTATTACACTGTGTGTCATGGTAATTCTCTGTTGAGAGCCTAATTGAGAGCTGAAGGAGCATTGCCAAATTAATTTCAAATGGAACAGAATGATTCCAGTATTATTTTCCCTTCTGGAATCCAAACCTGGGTTGACATTAAGGTACTTTGTGATGACTGTACTCATGAGCATTGTACCAACCAATATATTTATCAGTTTAAGATATTTTTTTGTTATCAAATGATGCAGTTCAAGAAAAACTCAGTATATTCTGCAGGAAATGATGGATAATAATAAGTTGTTACATATTTTTGTTTGTCTGGTTTATGCTCTAATTATTTGAGGAGATTAAATAGCAGAAACCTTTGGAAGATTATGTTTCCTCAGATAAATTCTGCAGTGTAAGAGTTCCTTTAATTTAAAACTTTTTTAAAAATTTCCTAATTACAGCTGAAAAGCTGTAACTGCAATTTAAAATTTTCAAATTGCATTTTATAATTCTGATGTTCTTTTTTCTCCCTGGCTGTCTGAAGCCACTGCAAAGACCCTGGTGTGTAGAGACTCAGAGTTTCCTGGTGTGTAGATACTCCAAGTTTATCCCTCTGTAAGATGAGGCTGTGAACATTTCCCATTATTGTACCAGTGTGGGTGTTTGGGATGAAGCTCCATCGAAATATTTGCTTTCTCATTTCCTGGAGCCTTTGGGACAACTTCATTCTGGCTCCTCACATGGAGTTTTGGTGCCAGATCAGTCTCTCCCTGCAGCACCACGTTTGCTGGGACCACCTGGAGGAGTATTTGCTCTCTGGGATCCCACAGGAAAAAGGATCAGTTGTAACAAGGACTCAAAAGCAAGACTGAGAAGGTGGTGGTGGGAATCCAGAGACCATCCTGGTGGCACTTGGGAACATGGTTTAATGTTGGGCTTAACAGTTAGAGGGTTGTTCCAACCTAAACAATTCCATGATTCTGTGGTAGGGGGAAAAGGTCCAACCTGTGCCCCATAACCCACCTGGATGTGCTTTTCCAGCATGCAGTGGAATTGTGGTGCCCTGACAGCCTGTTCTCCATCCACCCTGCACATCTGAACCGCCCCAGGACGTGTGTCCACGTCACATCCAAGGAGGAAACTGCTGCTTTTGTTTGGCACAGAATGTTTGGCAAGAACACAAACGTGTGAACACCCATTTCTTTTAAAAGCAGCAGCATGAAGGAGGTAATTAAATGAAGCTGAAGGTGTTAAATCACAAAGCACGTTAGCAGGACTCCATTTTTACCAACAGGGAAAGCTAAAGTCATGTGTTGCCTATTTTTAACAGGGAAAGTGTGGCAATTTTCACTTAAAAATGGTTATTTTTCCACGTCAGCATCATTTAAGTTCATACTATTGCACATTTAAAAATACCTAGTGAGTGAAATATGGGCTGCTTTTTCCCACTTGATTTTTATTAATCTTTTCCAGTATTGTAAAAAGTCCCAATATTTCAGACTTTAGAAGTAACAAAAAATGATTGTTTGGATATTATAAATGGAATTTCAGGCTTAAATGCTTTTCTTGGCTGTTACTCTGTAATGCAGGTTTCTGTAGTTACCTTTGGACTGTAAATTTGGTGGTTGTGACCATCAGTTAGTGACTTCATTGTTTTCAGCACTTAGAGGTAGGAGAGAAAATGGCCTTTTGGCTGATCAGTCATACTTTCAAAAGAATTGTGTTTACTTTTCCAGTAAAATCATTTGCTCTGCTCTGTTTTTCTCCTGTTTGCTTTAAATAAGTGTCAGAACCACGGAATTTCAGGCCACTTTTCTTCTTCCAAAGAAACAAGGAAGAATCCAGGGCCTCTGCTCTGGAGCCATGGTGGGAGAGTTGGGGGGGTTCTCCTGGAGAGGGAGACCTTGGAGCCCCTTGCAGAGCCTAAAGGGGCTCCAGGAGAGCTGGAGAGGGACTGGAGACAAGGGATGCAGGGACAGGACACAGGGAATGGCTTCCCACTGCCAGAGGGCAGGAGAGATGGGATAGTGGGAAGGAATTCCTGGCTGGGAGGGTGGGGAGGTACTAGAATAGAATTCCCAGAGAAGCTGTGGCTGCCCCATCCCTGGGAGTGTCCAAGGCCAGGTTGGAGCCACCTGGGATAGTGAGAAGTGTCCCTGCCTGTGGAATGGGGTGGCACTGGGTCCCTTCCAACCCAAAATTTTCTAGGATTCTTCTTGGAGAAGGTTGTAATATTACAAAGGAAAATAGAGTTGAGTTCCTGCTCCTCTCCTTGTGTATCAGCAGACATTGCAGGAAATACTGGAGTGTGTTGATCCCATTGATTTACCTTCCCTGGTCAGGTCCTGTAACATTCCTGGTTATTCCTTCTAATTGCCTTCCATCAACCACCTTTTTCTGATCCAGGAATAAAAAATTGGGGAATAAGAAAAAGTGATTTACCAATCTCAAGAACTATCCCTGAGGAGATGGAAGAAGGGATTTTATGGTTGCTGGTGTGAGAAGCCAGGAGGCTTTGAGCCTGAGGGATGAGGGACAGAAGAATTTATCAGGCTCTTGGAGAAGTTTAACCTTCCCATGCTGAAGCAGTGAGGGTGGCTGGGTGGCTCTAGATGTAAAGAACACATCAGGTTGTCATGATTCTTAATTAATGGTTGTTCATGATTCTTTTTTTTTTTTTTTGCTTGGGAAATGAATTTTGGAAAACAGATAAGTGTATCCTTTTATTGTCTGCCCTTTCAAGAATCTCATCTGATTTATTTTGCCAGGATTTGGTGAAAAATGACAACTGGCTCACACATAAAGAAACCTCACAGAGCCTCCTGGGCTGAGCTGGTTTAGATTTTGGAAGTTCCAGTTCCCATTTCAGTGTGGTGAGGTGAACAAACTTCCCTTGAAGTAGAAGGAGTGATGTTTTGAATCACTTTCCTTTGGCCCAAGGACAAGGAGTGGTAAAACTGTGAGGTTGGGAAGCTTCTTGGTTTGCTGGGAATTGAAAAAGTCCTTCATCATGTCAGAGGAGATCTTCCCACTCTCCACAGCTCCCTGAGGGTGAACCAGGTGGGAATCAGCCTCTTTTCCCAGGGAACAAGGGACAGGATGAGCAGAAATGGCCTCAAGGAGAGGTTTAGATGGGAAATTAGGAACAATTTTTTCATGGTAAGGGCTGCCCAGGGCAGGGGTGGATCCCCATCCCTGGAGGGATTTAAAAGCCTTCTTGGATGTGGCACTTGGGGACAAGGGTCAGTGGTGGCCTTGGCAGTGCTGGAATGGTTGGACTGGATGATCTTAAGGAGTTTTTCCACCCTTAATCATTCTATCATTCCATGATTCCAAAGGAACACGGTAGGAGGAGCAGCTTGACTGAACAGATTTCATACCTGTTATAAAAGAGTATTATTTTTTTAATAATTCACAAGAATAGTGAACAGCACAGTTATTCATTTACTCCAGTTTTGGTAAAAAGCCCTGTTTGTTTTTGTCTTGCCAACATGTCCCTTTTCTGGGTTTTCATCTTTTTCCATGACTGACAATTATGCAGCACTTTGGCTTCCCAGAGCAGGAGCCTCGATGCATAAAAAGCCAGTGAGGCCTTTTCTGGGGTTATTACATTTTAGGATCAGAAATATTTCATGAACAGATTCTACAAAACAAGCTTTTACAGTTGAAATATGAGAAAGCACAGCCAGTGTAGTAAGAACTGGAGTTTTTTTAGGAAAAGAAGGAAATTATTCATGCTCTGATGTAACAGATTGTGCACATTGATTATAGGACTGGAAGAGTTTAAAGTATATTTAGAGAAAAAAGAGGTGCCAGATCATTGGCCTTCACTAGTATGAAGTTTGTATCACTGAATATGAGGACTGAAAATTATCTTCTCTCCCCTTCAGTGGCATTGCAGGCACAGGTTGAGCCATTCCTGATGGATGTGTCTCCTTTCCCATCAGGATTAGTGTTACAGCACAGCAGGCAGTAAAGCAGAGTTCTTGATAGTTCTTGGGATGAACAGATTGAAATGAGAAGTTAAATTCCTTATTTTTGAACGTGAACCATCCTTAATATACAGGTAATGGATATATTGGGGTCATAAAATATTGGGGCACATTCTGTGCAAATCCTGCTGTTTGAGTGGCTGAACCTCAAACTTCCAGTGTGTTTTTCATTGGGGTCTTCCAAACAAGAATGTGAAAGGTATTAAAAGCAAATGTTTTCCTTCTTTAGGTTCCTTGTATGTAAACATCCATCAAAGGCCTGTTGAGCTGCTGTTTCCAGAGATATGTTTGGATTTGCTCTCCCAGCTTTCTCACATTTTTGTCCTGCATGGATGGGAAAAGCTTCCCCGTGCCTGTTAAATCCTGCACCAACCCTTTCCATCTCCCTCCAAGCCTTCCTGGGCTCCCATCCTGCATCCAGAGCCCCCTGGGGCTGTGGGAAGGACTGGGCTCTGGAAATGCCTTTGCTGTTCCTCCTCTGACCTTTCCCACCCCTGCTTGACTGTTTGATTTTCCTAAGCCTTTCCTAAGCCCTCACCTGGAGATTTGGGAGAGCATCAGCCTGGCCTTTGTGGGAGTTGTTTGCTGCTTGTCAGTGACTTGAGTAAAACACAAAAAAAATTAATATAGCTGCTCCAGAAGGTGGGAACACTGTCATTTGTCAGGTCACTGTGATTATCAGTGACATGAAAAGTCTCTCACTCTGCAAGTGGCTTCAGAGAGAGAAGGGAAAGGGAGCAGCTGATCCCTGATCCCATCCCTGCCTGTGCTGGGACAAGAGCTACGGTTCATTGTGAGCTCCTGGGTGACAGACCCCCCTCCCTGTGACACACTGAGCTCCCCTGGTGCAGCACCAGCCCCTGATTCAATTTGTTCAGGGGTTGACAGTTTAATTGGTGTTGGCAGCCTCTGTGCTGGCTCAGGTGTCATCTGTCTGTCTGCAGCTGCAGCAGAGCCAGCACTGAAGCACTGCCTGCTGCAGTTGCACAGTGGGGATCACTCCAGAGCCAGACCAAGGGGAGAGGGGGCTCTTCATCAGGAGCTGCAGGGATAGCACAAGGAGTGAAGGGTGCAAAGTGAAAGAGAGGGAATTCAGGTTAAATACTGGGAAGAGATTTTTCCCTGTGGGGGTGGTGAGACCCTGGCACTGGTTGCCCAGGGAGGGTGTGGATGCCCATCCCCAGCAGGGTTCAAATCAGGTTGGATAAGGCCTGGAGCAGCCTGGGAGAGTGGGAGGTGTCCCTGCCCATGGCAGCTGGGACTAGATGATCTTTAGAGATCCTTCCATCCCCTTAAGATTCTGTGAGCCCAGTGGCTTGTGATGGACAGTGTGGCCTTGGTTGGATGCTGGTGGGGAGATGGCATATCTCCAAACATCCTGTAACTTCTGGGTAGGGAGAGCTTGCCAGAGTTCATCTCCCAGTGGCTGCTGTCCATGGAAAGGCTGTTGGCCACTGTAGGGTCATAGCTGTGCCAGTTTCCCAGTGGTTGTGGAGGGACAGGGGAGCTGGTGCTGGTTCTTCCCTGTCAGTACAGTCAGGGAATTGTTTAGGTTGGAAAAGGCCTCAAAGAACCTCGAGTCCAACCATTCCCAGCCCTGTCAAGGCCACCACTGACCCCTGTCCCCAAGTGCCACATCCACAGGGCTTGGAAATCCCTCCAGGGATGGGGATCCACCAGTGCCCTGGGCAGCTGTGCCAGGGCTGGAGCAGTCCTACCACAGCCTGGGTGCTCCTGGGTGCTTGGCCAGGGTAGGAAACTTCAGTGTGAAGAGGAGGAGACACCATAGGATATCAGCTTTCCCTTTGGAATTACTGCTGTATTTTCACTTGCACTCCCACAGGGTTCCCTGGGTTGTTGGGCAGCCCTGCTGCTTGCCCATGGTCACTGTTGGTTTTCCTGGGCTCTTGGCACTTCCAAGCTGCTGTTGGAAAGTGAATTTTTGACCCACAACTGCTCTGATCTCTGGTGGGAAACTTGGGATCAAGGGGTGGTGTCAGTCAGGTGGGAATGCTCAGGGCAGGAGAAGTTGTCTTCTGATACATGAACACTGAAATGCATCACAGCACGTGGTGAGTCAACTTATCCTCAAAATCTCTGGGAATTTAGTCCACCAGATGGTCTCCTATATAGGGATGAGTGCCCAGCAGACTCCTCCTCCACTAGGATGCATTCCATGTGGGATGGATGAAGTGTACAGGCCAGGAAGCAGGGAAGGCTTTAACAGTTGTATCCACCCACCCCTTTTTTTTTTAATTTATGTTCTGTTTTTCTCATTTTCCATGTGAAAATAAGTTTGTGTTCCTTTTGCAGTCAGACTGTGACAGCTTTGGGGAGAAACAAATGATTCAGTATTAACAGAAAACTTAAAAAATCACCTCTATGACATTTATTAACGCTGGAATTTTCCTTCTGAGACTTCAGTGACCACTGGGTTTGTTCCTCTGTGTTTGCTGAAATGTCTTCACTTTGTGTGGTTTGCCTGGTGCTGGCCCTGTCATCCTGCAGTACCAAGGGGCAAGGGAAGGACTCAAAAAGAAGATGTAGGACAAGATAATTGATGATTTTCTGACACTTCACTGATATCCAAACAGGGAATTTCCTGGCAGGAGTTTCAGTTGCATGTTCCCATCAGTGAGTTTTTTTAGGAGGTGTGATACTCCCATGGATTTGTGAGGATTCACTCTCCCTCCCACATTGTTGTCTCATGTTCTTCCTGCTGGACTGTTTTGCATCTTTTCAGCCAGAAAACAGGTTTCATTTTTAAAAATTACCAGCTGTCAAAAAACAAACCTGTTTTGTTTAGGTTCTTCTCAAGCAGGGAATAACTTTTTCTTTGTCAGACTGTTTTTTGACAACATACTTCTTCCACAAGCACTTTGGTCGTGTTTTCTCAAGGAAAAGTTTGCTTAAGGGAAAATATTTCCATCTTAGAGATATGAATCATAGTTATTACCTGATATTTGGGGGTATACCTTCCTCTTTTGGTACAGCCTCAAGCACTTTTTGGGCCATGAGAAATGCATTCACTGTCTTGTATCCTAAAAAAAAGCTATTTCTTAGCCAGAGTTTCTCTGATCTACATAAACCTGCAATTTGCAGTGGTTTTGACAGCATCTAAGGATTTTATTGGGGTTTTTAAAGAGTTATTCTTCATTTTTTCCCATTTGTCCAAGTGTTTCTACGACGGGGTTGCCAAGAAGCAAATGTACTTTTCCAGGTGAATACTGATGGAGGGGTGGAGGGGCATCATTGTCATTCCCTGCCAAGTTCCTGGCTGGAGTACCTTTGAATGCTACAAATGTGGGCTGGGTTTGGCTTTCCTTCAGATGACATTTTTACATCAAACCTCTGAAGCTCAGTTTTCATCCTCTCCGTGTTCTGAGGGAGGGAGTGGGGGCTTGGTGCTCCTTGAAGAGCCTGTTCCCAGCTCTGCTGGCATTTCTGTGCAATGAAATGGTGGAATCACAGATTCCCAGGCTGGAAAGGGACCTCAAGGATCATCTGGGCCAGCCTTTGTGGCCCAAATTCCTCATCCTGTGCCCATAGAGAAAGTGCTCCAGTCCCCTTATCAACTTCATGGTGTGCTCTGGATTGCCCCTTCTTACCTCTGGGACACCAGACCTGTACACAGGATTCCAAATGGGAACCTATTGCTTCATTCTTCCTCTTTTAAATTATTGTTTTCTGGTCTAGTCTGATGTTTTCCAACTGAAAACAAACACCACTCTGGTAAACTCTTGTCTCCTGACTGCAGAAGGTGAAAACCTCACTCTCTCATTTGCTGCTGAAACCAGAATTTATGATGAACATGAAGCACAAACAAATTCTAAATGTAAAACCTGAGGGACTTGTGGATGGTCACCAACTAATCAGGGCTGAGGCAGGGTTTTTGAATTCTCTCCATTTATTTCTTGCACCCTTTGATGTGTGCTCTGGGTGATCTATGGCATCACCCAAGTGCTTGTCAAACACTACTCAAAGTAGGCACTTGGCTTAATTAAAGCAGACTGACATTTTTACAGCTTCCTTTATTTTAGATTCTGCCAAGACAACTGACAACAAGAAATGAGGAATTTATGAAGAAATCATGAAAAATTTATGTTGGCATATGAGATTTATTCATCCAGCATAGAAAGTGTGGTTTAAATTCTGACATCAGGGCTTGTTAATAGGAAATTTGAAAACAGACTGAAAGCCTTGATTGTTTTGTATGAATATGCAGATTCCACACTGGATTTCCATCCTGGACTGGGCTCATATTTCATAGAAACAGGGGATGGTTTGGTTTGGAAAGGACATTAAAGCTCATCTTTTTACATCCTCAGGTTGCTCCAGCCTGGCCTTGGACACTTCCAGGGGTCCAGGGGCAGCCACAGCTTCTCTGGGCACCCTGTGCCAGGAATTTCTTCCTAATATCCAATATAAATATACCCTCCTTCAACTTAAGGTCATTTCCCCTTCTCTATCAGTGCATTAGTTGATGGACTTCTAACTCAGAAGAACTTATTTCATTGCTAGTCAAGATTTCAAACTCATTATTTGTGTTAGAAAAAACTCATGGATTAAAACACTTTAGGAGAAAAGTGGAGTTATTTCCAATGGCAAAATTTATCCCATAGCCTTCAATATTAGAGCTTTAAAAAAACCCCAAACCTCAAGGCAAGACTCACGTGCATGTCTGGACAAAAAGAAAAAAAAAAGCAGAATTGTTGTAGATATTTATGTTTTAAGCTTTGCTGAGCACTTTGAGGATATTATCTGCACAAAGCAGAACTTGGTGTGTGGACATATGAGTCCACAGGGAAAATAATAGTGTTTTATTCGGCCTCATTTCAGTTCAACTGTTGCATTAATTTCCTTTATAACTTCTGACATCTGTAGTAGGAATTGCTAATTTGTTTGGTCTGAAAGTTAGCAGGAAAAAAATGACTCCACTGAAGCCAATGTGCAAAAACACTGTTGCATTCAGCATTTTTTCCATGGTTCCCCTGATGTGACCCACTCCTCCATTTTGGGCTTAACCTGGATTAGATTGAAATTTGTAAACTTTGCCCATATGTGGGGTTTTGGATCAGAGCTTGCTGTTCTCTCTGCTGTAAAATATCTAATCCCTTTTACTTACATGTTTCTCTTAGAGCTGTTCCCTTGTTCTGACATGGAAATCCTCCCTGTGATGGATGAAGTGGAGCAGTTGCCTTGATTTCACGTGGGGACTGTGATAGGTTTGTTGGAGCTGAGAAATAGGAAGGGTTTGTGTAAAGACAAACTGCAGAGGGGTTTGGGCAGAGATGGGGGGTGGGATGAGCAGTAGGGCTCCAAGACTCATTAATTCATGGGAATTAATCTCCAAATCTAGGAAAGCTCTTTCCAGTCTGTCAGATGGAGCAGTGAGAGGTGTCTCACAGACAGCACGTGGCAGGAGATAAGGACACACTGCAATTAACCTGGGATAGACAGCTTGGGATGAGGCAAGATTTCCTGGGGCACACGGGTTTTCCAAGTTTTTCAGTTAATTCAGTTGAAAATCTGGAAGGGATGAGTGGTGTTTTGTGGGTAGGAATGTTGGATAGCAAATAAATGCTGTTAAGATTTGGTGGGTGCCATCAGGAGATTCCCTGGGCTAAGGAGTAGGATGGGATGAGGGGGAATGACCTTAAGCTGTAGGGAGAGTGGGTTTGGGTGGGATATTGGGAAGGAATTCCTGGCTGGGAGGGGGGGCAGGCCCTGGCACAGGGTGCCCAGAGAAGCTGTGGCTGCCCCATCCCTGGGAGTGTCCAAGGCCAGGTTGGAGCCAGGGCAGGGGGTGAAATGGGATGATCTTTAAGGTCTCTTCCAACCCAAACCATTCTGTGATTTTATGATTGTTTGATTCTAAGGAAGAGCATAAATTCCTCTTGTCTCCCTCTGAATTGTGGGAGAGGTTCATGTGGCTGTAAAATGTCACTCATCACATGTCAGGGGCAGGAGGATGAATTCCCAGAGTCATAGAACCATATTTCCAGTTTAGGTTGGAAAAGCCCTCTCAGACCATCGAGTCCAACCATTCCCAGCCCTGCCAAGGCCACCACTGACCCCTGTCCCCAAGTGCCACATCCACAGGGCTTTTGAACCCCTCCAGGGAGAGGATCCACCACTGCCCTGGGCAGCTGTGCCAGGGCTGGGCAATCCTTTTGGTGAAGAAATTTTTCCTCATATCCAACCTAAATCTTCCCTGGCACAACTTGAGGCCATTCCCTCTCATCCCATCTTGTCCCATCCATGTTCTGAAAGAGTTATCCCCAAATCATTTCCAGCTGTGTCATTCAATAAAATCTTGCTTTAGGGTTTTGGATTGGGTTTTTTTTGCTGCTCCCCAGTGCTCTTTATTAATAAATGAATTCTCTCCATGCAGTGAATAAGCCTGTTTGGGATGTAAGTACTGTAATACATCTTACAGAGCCAGGGCTGGGTTTGGGAATGCTGCAGGATCTAGCAGGAGCTTTAAGCTGCAGAGGCACAATCCTGAAAAGCCTTTTGTGAAATAAAAAAGGAGATTTACGTGCTTTGGCTTCTTTATGCTTGGAGAGCAAATGACCATGTAAAGGTTTTAACTTGTCTTCCTCTCTGGTTGTGTATCACTAAATTTGATACATCAATTAGCAAATTCAGTGTGAAGGATGCACTGAAGATGCACCAAGAGCAGAAGGGCATTTCTAGTGCTGGTCACTGGGAAGTTTGTCCGTTGGAACCCTTTAACAGTCAGTTCAGTGAGTTGGTGATTTGACCATTGTGTGCATCTGAATTTCCCTACACAAATTCACCTGCAGATTTCACTGGGAAAAGTTTGCCTTTTTATTTATTTTTTTTTGGTGGTGATTTTTTTCCCCATTCTGGATATAGATTAATTACTTGTGATATGATTTATGTATTTATTTCTTTACTCTCAGAGTGCTGCATTTTGGCTGTGGAGGGCATGAGCAAACTGCTCATGATTCAAACATTGAGTCATGGAATGGTTTGGGCTGGAGAGGACCTTCAAGCCCATCTTGTTCCATGGGCAGGGACACCTTCCACAGACCAGGTTGCTCCAACAATGATTCTAAACTTTTATTACCTTTTACAACATTATCTTTTTCCTCCTTTTTTTTTTCACCAGTTTTAAAATGCAAAAGAAATAGAAAGACCAAGAATTAAATCTTGCTCAGCCCTTCTTTCCCTTCATTCTAAAATTTTCTGAGATTCATCTGTTGGTTACACATCCTGAAATTTCAAAGCTAAATTTATAAGATATTCTTATCCCACTGTGTAAGTCTCCTGATCTGCAAATAAGAGGATAATTAAAAATTCATGCTTATAGAAATCCCCTTTTTTTTTGGTAGTACATTTTGCAATTCACTGAACAGCAGTGGCTCCTGGGCTCCAGGAGCACCTGTGTCCTTGAGCTGCCCTTGAGTGCAATAAGGAATTGCTTTGACCAGCATTGGCTTACGAAACAGTTCTTTTCAACATTCCCTTCCTTCCCTGAATCAGAAATTCCCTGGGAACGGGGGAAATGCCAGGGCTGCTGAGCTGCCTGGGAGCAGAACCTGGGATCTGGGTGGGGAGTCCCACAAAGTGCAGCTCATTCCCACTGATCCAAGGCAGGAAAGCCTGGCATCTGTATTTGGGTTATTTATGTCTTGGCCAAGACAGCTCTGAGATTAAAAGGCAAGAGGAGATTAAAGCCCAGGTCTTGAAAAGAGCAAATGTAATGTGGGCACAATGTCTGACTCCATGTATCCTTGGATGTGGAAAAATGGAGTTTTTCTTTGCTTTGTGGTAGATGTCCCAGCATGGGATGGGATGGGAGGGGATGGGATGGGATGGCAGAGCTCTGCTCTTCCATGGCACTCATAGAATCATGGAGTGGTTTGGGTTGGAAGGGACCTTAAGGCCCATCCAGTGCCACCCCCTGCCCTGGGCAGGGACACCTCCCACTGTCCCAGGGGGCTCCAACCTGGCCTTGGACACTCCCAGGGATGGGGCAGCCACAGCTTCTCTGGGCACCCTGTGCCAAGGTCTCACAGCCAACAATTCCTTCCCAGCACTCCTTGGGCTCTGGTTCTTTGGCACTGACCCCTGTGCCCTGAACGTGGTGGATCACAGTAAATTTTCTGCACTAAATGTTTCTCTTACTTTTAAGTAATTCAGAAATACAGAAGGCAGATGGTGCAAGTGAATAATTGCAGGTTTAAACTGTTTCTCTCTGTTTTGTCAGTAACTCAGTGTAAATACCTCTCTTTTTTAAAGACAAAATTTCAGTGGGTTGTATTGATGTGGGTGAGATTTAAAAAGGAGCACTAAGATCAACTGAAGAAGTTTAAAAAGCAAAAAGAAAACAACCAACAACTATAAAACCTGCTCATCTCTGCACAGCTTTATGTCTTTTTTGCACTTGGGCCCATATTCAGGAGCTTTGCTTGGGGGTGGGGGTGGAATCCAGTGGGAATGCAGGAAAACTCCCAAAGGAGGTGTGTTTTGCTGTGCAGATGCAGTGGGTTAAGAAGGATGTGGTTTGTCAAGGTTTTAAATTTTAACTCTTTTTAATTTTTACTTTCTCAGTCCATTTTGGAGCCTGAATTATGGCAAAGATAAGAAAAGGACAATTTTAATGTCAAAGTTCAGGTATTTCGAGACACTGACATGGAGAATTTATACTCCAGGAGTCAGGAGGGGATGGTGGAGTCCCCCTCCCTGGAAGTGCTCAAAAAACACCTGGATGTGGCACTTGGGAACATCTTTAGTGGTGAACATGGTGGAGCTGGTTGATGGTTGCACTTGATGATCCTACAGGTCTTTTCCAACCATAACAATTGTGATTCCATGAGTGTGATTAGTAATCGCAGGTTTGATTATTTTAATTTACCTTGACATTTTCCTTTCCTTCAGTCTTGGAGCTGATTCCCAATCCATGGAGAGCTGGGAGGGATCTGCAGTGGAAACTCAAACCTATTGTTCCTCTAAATCCCATCTCAATATAAGGTGCAAGAAAATCAGGGATTTCTTTCTCAGGAAACCAGTGTGTGGTTTTTCATTCTCTCTAAGTATTAGTCTGAAATGTGCTAATAACCTTATTTTTTTCAAAAGAATTTTATTGTGGTACCTAGTTTGTCATAGTAAAGGGTTTATTTTTATTTATGTGATGTTAAAAGTTACATAGAAATTTGATCTTCTATTTACAGTCCATTTACTTAACTGAGTATTTCATTTAAAGGTAATTCTGGCTTGAATTCAATTCATTGAAAATTAAAATTAACAGCACAAAAATCAATGGCAAACAGGTCTAATTTGATCTCATGTGCAAGAATATATAAATAATGTTGGTTTTATGTTTTAATCTGAAAAATTATACATTTGTTACTCAAACAATGGGGCATTTTGGGTAAATTAAACTTTACAACTTGTTCAGCTCCTCCTTGCTGAAGGGCCATTGTCAAAGATGCTTTGTTTGCCATGAAGGAAGATTCACAGTGACAGTTTTATATAACAACAATAATATTAATTTGAATTATGTTTGTAAGAATCTCTGAGCATCTGGGGAAGATCATCTGCATTATGTTGACCTTACAGATGTTCAAGTTGATTCATAGAGGAATTAAGTAATTTGCCTGTGCCCATGCAGTGAACAACCAGCAGTGAAGAATAGACCTCAGATCATATTTTATTTTCACATGAAGGTTCTGCTCCATTTTAATAACTAGTGAATTTTCCCTATGAATATTAACTCATATGTCCAGCTGAGATAGCCCAGTTCACACCTTGGGTGCAGAAGTTGAAAAATTACTCAAAATTTGATGCAAAGTTAAGGAAAGTCAGGTGTGGGCAACATTCACCCCAAACAACCCTCAGAGTTATTGATGGTCATTGAATTCTGGAATGGTTTGGGTGGGAAGGGACCTCAAATCCCACCCAGTGCCACCCCCAGCCATGGGCAGGGACACCTCCCACAATCCCAGGTGGCTCCAGCCTGGCCTTGGACACTTCCAGGGATGGGGCAGCCACAGCTTCTCTGGGCACCCTGTGCCAGGGCCTGCCCACTCTTCCAGCCAGGAATTCCTTCCCAATACCCCATCTCTCCCTGCCCTCTGGCAGTGGGAAGCCATTCCCTGTGTCCTGTCCCTCCAGCCCTTGTCCCCAGTCCCTCTCCAGCTCTCCTGGAGCCTCTTTAGGCTCTGGAAGGAGCTCCAAGGTCTCCCCTGAGCTTTCTCCTCTCTGGGCTGAGCAATGGTCCTTCCTGATGCCCATCTTCCTGCTGCAAGGAAGCAACTTGTGAAAACATTCCCCCACTGGATTCAGGCCAAAGGAGCTGGGATGGCTTTGTGGGAGTTAAACAAACTGGATTTTGGTTGACATGGACAGTGAGTGCTCTGAGGGTTCACTTTGCCCTGAGCTCCAGCAGCAGGGACAGGGAGGAGGTGAAGGGTGGGAGCCTCTTCTTTTTGCAGAACCTTCTTAAAGCCTTGTTCTGCTTTAAACTTAGGACAGAAGCCTTTGGAGTGTGGGTTATAGATCCAAGCACAGTAAAAGTCATCCTCATCCAGACTTTCTTCATAATTGGTGTTGCCTGTACTTGGGGTGGATGTGCTTTGCCATGTCAGAGCTGGATAAGGACTGGGCTGTTGGCACATAGGTTTAGTTCACCTTTCTGCTATAAAAAGATGGATCAGGCAACGTGGGTTGCATTATGAAATTATCCCAAGAATTGGAGTGTTTTGCATGTAAAGCTTCAGTGCTAATAACACTGTGCCAAATTAGTGGGAATGAATAGATGCTGAGTAAATAAACCCGTTTTGTTGTCAGTTTGTAATGGATTTGTTGATAGGAAACAACTCCTCTATCAGTTCACATCAGGATAATTTGATAACCCATTTGTATTATTGGAGCTGTGTTTTTAGGGAGGGCTGAGGCCGAGTCATTTGTAACAGGAGGATGTAGGAACCACTCTCCTAAAGTGTTTTTTAAATTGCTTTCCTTGCAGCTACGGAGTTTGCCGTAAAGAATGATCTCTCATTCTGAAATTTCTGAGCCTCAGGAGTGGTCACAGAGCTGAGAAAGGGACAGCCTGGTGATTTAAGACTATTTAATGCCCTGCTTGTTGTGGAACAGAGAGCTGGAGCCCTCCCTGCTCCAGCAGAACATAGCACTGCAGTTCCTTAAAGCCCTAAACCAGGAAACTGATTTATCACCTATTAGGTCTTATTAGATCCCATTCAGTAGGATAAATGAACTGCTGGAGCTGGATGGCAGAAAATTAATTTGAAATAAATGTTATATAGTCAAGCTTCTTCACTTCTTCTCTTCAAGGTTCTGTGGCTGGGAAGCTGGTTTTCCAGGTTGGATGTGGTTTCCTGCAGAGAGGGATCCTGTGCATGCAGGAACCTGGGGATGGTGTCAAACTGCCTGTTGGAGGCAGGAGCAGCTTCCTGTGGACATTTCTAATCCAGAACTTTGGAAAAACTCTTTGAATGTCCTCCTTACACATCTCCCTTGGTGCTTGGAGGGGCACAGGGGAGCAGCTGGGAGGGCAAGGGCAGAGTGACTGGAGAGGGGGCTCAGAGTGGGAGTTTATTTCTTTCAGTAGCACTTCTGTCCCAGGAGGAGCCAAGGGAAGTCACTGTTGGCATTTTCCCACAGTTTCAGTTTATCAGGAGTTTAAATCTGTTGTTTAAAGCTGGAGTTGTTTCTATGGGTGGTTGCCTGACACACATGAGTTAAATGTGAGGAACCTGCAGGAGCGACTCCAGAGGAGGACATGGAGATGCTCCAGGGCTGGAGCCAGGCTGGGAGAGATGGGGTTGTTGAGCTGGAGAAGAGAAGGATCCAGGGAGACCTTGGAGCCCCTTCCAGTGCCTAAAGGGGCTCCAGGAGAGCTGGAGAGGGACTGGGGACAAGGGCTGGAGGGACAGGACACAGGGAATGGCTTCCCACTGCCAGAGGGCAGGAGAGATGGGATAGTGGAAAGGGATTCCTGGCTGGGAGGGTGGGGAGGCCCTGGCACAGGTTGGGCAGAGAAGCTGTGGCTGCCCCATCCCTGGGAGTGTCCAAGGCCAGGTTGGAGCCCCCTGGGATAGTGGGAGGTGTCCCTGGCCAGGGCAGGGGGCAGTTATAACTTTAAGGTCCCTTCCCACCCAAACCATTGTGTGATTCCATGATTTTATGAGCAGTGTCCTTGCACTGCCCTGTCAGTACCCAAGTCCACCAGGTTTTTGATGATATTCTTCTTTCATGAGGAGCTTCACATGTTCTCTCCCTGCCCTCCCCTTGCCAAGTCGAACAATCCTGTCTGGGCACATGGGTGGGGATGTGACTATTGACTGCTCTGCACAGTCAGGGAGAAAATATTGGATTCAGCTGGAGAGGAGGAAAGGCAGCACAGGTTTGCTTCTCACCCTGATCGATCCCACTCTTTTGGGTGCTTCTTGAAGAGTGGGGAAATGAAGTTCCAGGTATTGTCAGAGGCAGCAGTGAAAATTACCTTGGTGATTCCAGCTGAATGAATGGTTTTATTTATTCTCTAACAAACTGAAGATGAAACAGTGATACCCTGTATTTTGTTTGTACATCATCATGCCAGCATTTTCCTGTTCCATGATTAACACTGCTAGGGCTTGGATTTGGGGTTTACAAGTTTCACCTCAGGCCAGAAGAGTGGGGAAATGGAGGGTTGGACTTGCTGGAGGTGCAGGGAAGGGCGTTTACCTTGGGAAGTTGTTTGCTAATGGTGAGCATCTGATGTACAAAGTGGGGTTGCCACAAAATAGTGATATTTGATGCCCATTTCCCTCACTGCTTGCAGGGCTGATGCCCCATGTCAGAACATATTGCAGAATTTTAGGGTTGTCGTGGAGATTTTTGGCTTTTTCAGCTGTCTTGCAAAGCAAAGGTCCCCATTCTGTTCAACTTTTGCTAATTCATATAAAAAAGAGGTGTATTTCTTAAATTAAGTCATTATTTCTTTACACATGAGCTATTTCCTTTTGCTCAATACCTTTATTTTTTGTCTGTGCTCGTTGATCTTCCCTTTCATGGTGAGTTCCCTTCCTGCATCTTCAGGGCAGGATGTGCAGGGGAATTACCAGAGATTTTGTTCCTGTTGTGGAATCACCCCTCCAGATCTGTGCTGCCCTCCACCCTCGTTGTACCAAGTGCAGTAGCATGGGCAGGTAGAATAAGTCAGAAATTAAATATACAATCTCAGAATCATGGAATCATTGAGGTTGGAAAAGACCTCCAAGACCGTGGAGTTCAGTCACTGCCCCAGCACTGCCAAGGCCACCACTAAACCACATCCCCAAGGGCCACATGAAGTGCTGTCCCCATTGCAGTTGTCATGAATTGAGGCAAAGCAAGGTGCTAAAATGTTCTTATGATTTCCAGACCTGTAATTATTTTTAAGTAATTATTTTTGTAATTATTTTTAAGTAATTTTCAAAGAAAGCGAGTGACACTCCAACTTTCTGTGCTGCACAAGGAAACTTCTCCCAAAAATCTGTGTTTGCCATAACCAAGAACTCCTTGGCAGAAGTTAATTTAAACAGCTGTGATCATCCAGTAATTACAATTTGTCACAGACTAATATTTACTTTTTTGACTAATTTAAACCCCATTCGTTACACTACGTCCAAATTAAGAACCAAGTGTTGTGTTGGTCCCTGAATGTGTAATTGCAATTAAGATGGGCTCTTGCAGAAATAATGCATGTAGGGTTAATTTGGACCATGAGTTGGTTTTAATTCTGTCTTTGTGTTTCTGTGCAATTAAATTATCCTGCTGTGGCACAAAGCAAATCACACTTATTTGTGGCTGGGCTGTAATGTTGTATTTTTAGTGGAGGTATTTTTAATGAGGCTGTGTAATGAGGGCTTGTAGCCTGAATTGTTGATGCAAACCAGATTAGGGATGTTTTCTCATTCCATGAGAGGTGAGAGGCTCTGAAGGGTGTTTGTGGCCCCAGTTGTGAGTGAACAACTTTCCTAAAACCAATTAGATAATTTCTGATGGAAATGTCAACGCTTGAAGAGTTGAGTCACAGGAGGTCTCTGCACAAGACTCTATTTCTCCCTTTTTAGTGGCTCTTAAACATCTCATGATGTCTCGGGAATAAAAATATTACCATTTTGTCGTGAATTACAAATTGGAGTGAATGTAAATTAACCTATTCCCCATTAAAGGAGCAGCATTGCAGGGCTGTCATCACCCAGTGCTCTTTATGGATTGGGCTAAATAACAATTTTTGAGGTTCATTTGCACCTTTGTATGCTGTGTGGGGTAGAGGAAGTGTCTAACTTTGTAAGAGTGAATAAAGTGAGAATTTCCCAATATAGCAAATTAAATGTTAAGGTAGATATAGATAAAAAAAAAGAGTAGTAAAAACCCTTTCACTGTTTTTCCCAGTAAAACTTAAATTACACAACCTAAAGAGCAAGGGAGAGAGGCTGGTATTTCCAGTAAAAGTAGAGAAAAGGGAAAAGACTTAAAATAGTGGGGAAAAATCTTAATCCCACTTTCAGAATCTTTTGGTTATCAGTTTTCAGGGTCTGAGTGTTGCTGATGTCAAAGCTGAAATTACATCAAATGTGGACAACCCGTGTGTGCCATTCTGCTTTTAATTTCTCTGCTAGCACGTGGCAAAAATCCAGAAAACTGTGCTTTTTACCTTCCATAAACCTTTGTTGAACCCTCTGGTTGCTCAGTGCTGGCCTACAGAGCTTTTGCCTCTTGCCAGGCTTCCCATAATATCTGCTGCAGATGGACTTAAAATTCTGGCAGGTCTGATCTGCACGAGCATCAATATCCATTTGAAAAGCAGATTCTTTTCCTTGCCCTTGATGAGTCATTGCAATGCCAGCATCCCTCCCCATGCTGGTGTTAGTCCCTGTGTCCTGCTCAGCTCATGCCCTGCATCCCTGACACCTTCAGTGTTCATGTCACAGCCCAACCCCACGTGGAGGTGGTTGCTCTAAACTCAGTGCAAACCAAGCATGAAGGAAATTGTGTGTTGGGTTAGGGAGAATCTGTGACACAGAGGTCCTGGAATGGTGAGGTTGGAGCAGCCTGGGATCGTGGGGGGTGTCCCTGCCCATGGCAGGGGGTGGGATGGGGTGATATTTAAGGTCCCTTTCAACCCAAACCATTCAGGGAGTCTGTAACTTGTGTTCCTCTAAAAGCTGTTCAGATGACAGTCACTAAAGGTCACTAAAGATAGATGTTCAGGTTTGTATTTGGTGCTATAAATAGTCTTTTTGCCCCTTGGTTCGAGCCTTTTCATCAGGCCAACAAATCACTCCATCTTCTATATTAAAGCTGGAATGTTGCCTCCATACCTTCCAGCTCTTTCAGTGACACATTAATAGTTTCCAGCCTGTACCTTCCATGTTCATTCTTTCATTAACAAACTATTTTATGTGAAAATTTTGGAAAAGTAAAAAAGTAAGATAATACAAAATCAGATATTGGGGAGAAATCCTTCCCTGTGAGGGTGGGCAGGCCCTGGCACAGGGTGCCCAGAGAAGCTGTGACTGCCCCATCCCTGGGAGTGTCCAAGGCCAGGTTGGAGCAGCCTGGGACAGTGGGAGGTGTCCCTGCCCATGGCAGGGGTGGAATGGATGGGCTTTAAGGTCCTTTCCAACCAAACCAGTCAGGGATTCTATAATATTATGTTGTATAAAATGACAAAATCTTTAGGTGTTCCTCTGTATAGGAACATTGGTTAAAAAAATTCAGCTTCAAAAGCATCAACATTTGGTTTGATGCTTTTTCTGAGGGAGAAAATCTCCTATTGGGGCTGGTCTGAATTTTTCCCCACTTAGTTTTGTTGCTTGTATGAGCCCATAAAATAATTACAGTCTACTCCAAGAGAAGCTGCTGGCTTTCAGTGCCATTGGCATTATAAATTATCCATTTAGACACAGCCAAACTGTGCAATCCTGGCCAGGGGAGAACATAAAAGGAGCATAAATGTTATGTGGGCCTTTTGCCCAACTATAACTTTGACCCAGTGCAGGAAAATCATTCCAGTGATTTTTGTGAAGGGACTGGCTGCCTTGTCCTTGTGAGGCTCAGAAATCCCTTCCCTTGTCCAAACTGACTTCTCTGGCACTGCATCACCCTTGTCTGCCCCCTGGGATTGATGGTGCTCCAGTGTGAAGGTGTCCAGAGATGCTCCTGGAGTCAGGAACTTTCCAGGTAATGGTAGTTTCCAAATTCCAAGTTAATAGACCTTACTTAGTCTTGGAGCTGCATTTTCTACTGTGTTCTCATGAAAGCAAACTTTGATATGGCTCTGCCTCGGGAAGGTGAGGATTCACTGCAGGGCAGCCCCTGTAGGTTATTGCACTCTGCTGCAAACTCAGCTGTCAGAAATAGGGATGTGTTTAGTCTTGTGGTGCTCTAAACTATTTTTTGTATTTCGAAAGCTATGTAGTTTCCTCTAGTTTAAAAAAAAATACTTTATCCATGTAGCATAATTTGGTGGTTTAAAGAGTTTTCCTTGGGGTTAAGAGATGGAGTGAAGTTAAAGTATTGTATAAAGGAATTTGCAGAGAACCTGATTCAGAGAATCCCATAATGATTTGGTTGGAAGGGACCTAAAGCTCATCCAGATCTACCCCCTGCCCTGGGCAGGGACACCTCCCACTGTCCCAGGGGGCTCCAGCCTGGCCTTGGATACTTGCAGGGATGGGGCAGCCACAGCTTCTCTGGGCACCCTGTGCCAGGGCCTCCCCACTCTCACAGGGAAGCATTCATATCCACAATTATAATTAATGGGTTATTTAATAAGGAAAAAAAAAAATTAACAAACCCCTTGTCCCATTGACACACTTGGCCATGTTTTGTGACCCCAGTTGCATTTGCCTCTGAGATTTTGATTTCACTGGGCAGAAACTCAATTCCCAGCTGTGAAATTCCAGGAAGGATTGGCATGTCCAAGCCAGGGCCAGATCCTACCTGGCCTTGAGCTCATCTTGAGACTGCACTTCAGCCCCACTATCCAGGAGCCCCTTGGTGTGATCAGGGGATCCCTGTTTAAAGGCTGCACATGGATTTGTTGTATTGTCAGGAATGTCCCTCTAGTGCTCTTCAGTCCTACTAGAGCAGAAAAAACCCAACAGCATTAATGTTACAGAGTTATTGTTTGCCCTGCAAGCCTGATTGTTGTGCTGTAACATCTCTGGCTGTTTCCTTGTGCAATCCCTTGGTTGTAGTTTGATTTAACCCTTTCCACATGAGACAAAAGTCCTGCTGATAACCCTGGAGGGGCCTATGGGCACCGTGCTGGGAGCATTTCTGTTATTGGCAGGTGTTGAAGCTCCACACTGAAGCATTTATTCCACTCCTGTCTCCTTGCTACAAACAGCATCAGACAGGAGGCTGGAGGAGAAATGGGAAGAATAGCAAAGAAGGGATCTTGTCCAAAGGTTCATGGCTGGGTGAGGTGAGCAAAGGCAATTCTCTCTCTTCTTCACACACCCCAATATCTGGGAGCCACACCTGGGACCAAGCACAGGCTTACCTAAAGCTCCAGCAAGACTTTTTTCCTTTACCAGCATTAGTGTTGCCTTCACAAAGCTGTCAGGCACGTGAGCACCCGTGAACAGCAAAGCAAAGCAGCTGCTGAGGTTTATCCTGCTCATTTCTTACTGGAAATCACATTTTTGTGTCTTCTCAGGGAGTTGCTGCTTGTGTGTGTCTGCTGGGGAGATGGATCCCAGTTTTGGGAAAGCTCAGCTCTTCTGGGCACTGTCTCTTGTGTTTGGGATTCCTTGGAGTTGGGAAATAAGGTGTGGGACTAGAAGCCAAATTTAGCTCCCATGGAAACTTTGTGCCATCAGGCCTTGTGATGAACTTCACATTTTGGGTGATGGGCATGGGCAAGAGACCTCTTGTGCTAAACACATCTGATGTTTGCCCCCAGCACTGCAGAGGGGATAAAATACCCTTTAGAGACCTTCTTGGTCTGCAGTCTACTTTCTTTTTCCTCATTGATATTCTGTGATGGAATTTGTTAAATTAAAAACCCACAAGAAAAACTGAGATCCTTTTCCAAGCAACCTTATGATGTTTGTTTAGCCAGCTGCAGTTGTCTCCCCAGCTGACTGCAAGATGGAGGAAAATGCCAAAGAATTTGAAATTTAGCTGATCAATTCTATTGATTTATCCATAATTAGCTAAAGTGGCCTTAATCACCTCTAGGTATCCATGGAAATGGATAAGGTACAGTGGACAGTGCTCCCAGCAGGAAGCAAGGGAGATTCCTGTGCTGGAGTGAGACATTGTCAAATATCTGACAACATTTTGTCCAATTCAGTCATAACATTCATGCTTTACAGGAAGATTTGCCTGTGATGTCCTTTCCCATCCTCCCCATGAATTACTTCCCTTCTAATTATTTCTCTTTCCGGACTGAATTTTTCTGAAAAAAAGCAGCACAATAGGAAAAATCATCTTCTGCTTTGTTGATTTTCACCTCTACAAAAACTGGCTGAATTCCCTTGTAAGACAAGTCAAAGCAAGAACCAAGATGACATCTCAGGTTGTGAGGCCCTGGCACAGGCTGCCCAGAGGAGCTGTGGCTGCCCCATCCCTGGGAGTGTCCAAGGCCAGGTTGGAACCACCTGGGATAGTGGGAGGTGTCCCTGCCCCGGGCAGGGGGTGGCACTGGATGGTCCTTAAGGCCCCTTCCAACCCAAACCAGTCTGGGATTCCATGATCTTTCCAGAGAAGAAGCTGCTGATCTCTGTTCACAGCAACCACTTTTTGCATTTTATTGAGCATTGCACCATAATGAAAACTGCTGGTTGAACAGCTCACCTGATGGAAAAGATTCCTTCCAGCAGCACTACAACAAATTCCATTTCTCTGGAACGACAAGATCTGTTGCAAATTTGTGCCAGCTACAGTCTCTTTGAATTCAGTAGGTCTTCTTCCTTTAGAATATCAGCTTTTGAGTAGAGGAATAGTGATGCTGCACACTTGCAGTAGGTGCTACCTTCTCAGCACTTTAGCCTTACCTAAAAACTCCTAAATTAAATTGTCTTCTGGCATTTCTATTAGAAAACACTATTTCCAAGCTTTTATTGCTCTGCCATAAAATTCTCTGGGTGGTAAAATTTAGTACAGAGGGTTCTCTCCATGGCTGGAGTTGTATCTTAGATAAAATTTCAGGAGACAGAGTTTACTGAGCCTTTTGAAAAAGGGTGGAGGAGTCTAAAGCTGCTTCTTTCTTGCACTCAAAGTCACCCAGAAACCAGAGCTTAAACCTCAGAGAAGTAGTTGAGAAAAGAGGAGAGCAAGGGCAGTCAAATCCAAGGGATCTCCATCCTTGGAGACTCAAACCCCAGCTGGACACAGCCCTGAGCAACTGCTCCAGAGGCACCTTCCACCCTCAACCTCTTTTTTGGTTAAAGTAAGACCCAGTGCCTATTACACAGCACTTATTATTGGTAGTCAGCCCACAAGTTTGTCCTTCAGCATTTTGTAACTCGCAGTTATTTTTCATTCATCTGTCCCCATTGTTTTAGAGGACAGCCAGCTCAGAATATAAATGAGGGAAGAGCTATCAGTGATTATAGATAATATGCTAAAGCTGGTTCTGAAATATTTATTAGAAAATAGGTTAATAAAGTGACATGGTGCACCTGTGCTGGTGTGGAGTTAGGAGAAGATTATGCTAATGTGAGTATTTAGTAGCAAGTCTTCTTTGGGATTACTCTGCCTATTATCATCAGCCCAGGAATTGTAATTCAAAAGGCAGCAAATGATCAAGGATTTAGTTTCTCTTTTTTATTATTTTTTAATTTTCTTTTTTTTTTTTTTTTAAAGTTTGGCTGCTGTTTAGCCTGCTGAATTAGAGGGTATTGCAAAGAATCTTTTAAACACTTTTAAAATTTTTTAAGGGAAAGAAAGAAGTGGGCTGGGGAGAGATGTGTGCTCTGCTCTGACCTGGAATATTGGGGCAGTTTGGGCATCCCAATACAGGAAAGATATTGAGCCAGTGGAGAGCATCCAAAGGAGGGAATGAGGATGGGGAAGGGCCTGGAGGGGAAGGTGTGAGGAGCAGCTGAGGGCACTGGGTGTGTTCAGGGGGAGAAGAGGAGACTGAGGGGAGAGCTCCTTGCAGGGACAACTCCCTGGGCAGGGGCAGAGGAGGGGCAGGGACTGAGCTCTGCTCTGGGGGGACCAGGGCCAGGAGCCCAGGGAATGGGCTGGAGTTGTGTCAGGGCAGGTCAGGGGGGATCTCAGGCCAAGGCTCTTCTTTGCCCAGAGGGTGGTTGGGCACTGCCCAGGCTCCCCAGGGCAGTGGGCACAGCCCCAAGGCTGCCAGAGCTGCAGGAGGGGTGGGATGATCCTCTGGGACAGGGGGGGACTCTTGGGGCTGGACCTGTGCAGGGCTGAGGGTTGGAGGGATGGTCCTTGGGGGTCCCTCCCAGCTCAGCATGTCCTGGGGTTCTGTGGATGAACAGTATGAACATCACCAGAAAAGAATGAGAAAATTGGGGAAAGGAGAGAAGTGTGAGGAGATCCAAGGATATCTTCAGACTTACACATTTTTGTGATTTTGACTTTCATTTACTGCTGAGGCCCCTCAAATCTGGGGTCACTTTTGGGCCCCTCACAACAAGAAAGCCATGGAGGGGCTGGAGGGTGTGCAGGGCAGGGCAGGGAGCTGGGCAGGGGCTGGGGGAGCTGGGGGGGCTCCTCCTGGAGCCAAGGAGGCTCAGGGGGCCCCTGGAATTCTCTGCAATCCCTGCCAGGAGGGGGGAGCCGGGGGGGGGTCAGGCTCTGCTCCCAGGGAACAAGGGATGGGAGGAGAGGGAACGGCCTCAGGCTGGGCCAGGGCAGGGGCAGGGGGGATACTGGGGAAAATGGTTTTTTAATTTATACAATTCATACCATTATTTAAAACTGAGTTCTTTGGGGTGGTGCAGGAGCATGTGAAGGTGTCTGAGGGGCTGCTGTTTAAGGCAGAGCTTTGCTGTGCCACTCGTGCCTCCCTGAGCATTTGCTCAGGTTTGGGTTTGCACTGGGATTTCCAGGTCTGGGTCTGTTGTTTCACACACAGCCTGACAAGATAAGAGTGGTCTGTCTCATCCAAGCACACGAAATTTGTCTCCCAGAGAAGCAAAAGCTCAAGCATGGAGAGCATGATGATGTGCAGGGAGACTGATGAGCTGTAATAAAGCATTCATTATCCTTCCATCTAAATTAAGTGGAATTACATCATAATAGTGCCTTTTAGAACCTCACTCCAAATTCCCTCTCTTTTATCGAATTATCAGCCAAACTCAAAAATTATTTTAAGGCTGTATCTGTGTATGCTTATTTAGGTAATTATTCTGTCATTAGGGAAGTAATTTGTTTGTTCCTTTTCCTTCTTTTCTGATGTTTGCTAGAGGAAAAATACTGAGGAGGACATTCCTACTTGCTATTGTTCATGTTTTCTTGTCATAAATATATTGGATAAATACAGTGTAAATCCAAATCCCTGGCTACTAAAACTAACTAAATAATCTAAAAAAATGGCATAGACTGTAAAAATATTTCCATTTTTGGAACCTCTCTGTGTTATTTCTCCATAAGAGTCTTTTTGCAGAGGCAGTTTGATCAGTGTGTGTTGCCTGATGTGAGAGGTGTCCTGTATCCAGCTTTCCTCAGCTCCTGCAAATAATTTTTAAACAATGTGAGAAGCTGAAGGGAAGAAAATGGGGCACAGAATATTTTTAAACAAGAGCAAATCAGAGCACTTGACTAATTAGGAGAGAGAATGGTGGGATAAAAAACCACTGTACCTGAGAAAGAGGAAAAAAATGAGTTGTTTGGCACAGTGACTCCTGTTCCATTTATAAATGGAATCCCTTTGTCCCTTCTTCATTTACAATTGCCATTGGAAGTCAGGATTTGATGTATTTTTGCAGCTTCCTGGAGTCAGTGAGGTTGTTTGTAGGGGAAAAAAGGACCTTTTGGAAAACTGCAGCATCAAACCATTAATTTCTGCACTGTTTGGTGGTGCAATCTCTGAATCCACAAACCAATTAACCCCCCATGGGCCCAGTGGAAGTGAATAATCATCAATAACAGGAGAAACACCCAGAAGTCAGTAGCTGCAGTTGAAGTCAGTTCATGAAGCAGCAGCATATTATTGGATGTATTGACTCTGGAGTGAGAGCCACAAATGGGAGGGAATTACTGAAGAAATCAGTACTAAGGCAGGACAAGGGCCATGTACCCAACCAGGTCACAGGTGTTGGCTTAACCTGGCTTTTGGGGTTGTTTTCTTGAGAATTTCTGCTCTTTCTGACCTGCATCTCCCAAAGTGCAACCTCTGTGGTTTCCTCCAGCTCCTGCCCTCTTGCTTCTCGCCCATATCTTGTGTCACATCAAAGGTGTGACTGGAACTGAACAACATTCCAGCCAAGGACATGGGAAGGAGCAGTTGGTGTCTCACAGTGGACCCTCATCCTGGTCAGCCCTGACTGAGCTCTTTGTGCCATGGTGGCACTTTGATGTGCCTGTTTTTTCCTGGACATCCCCCTTCCTGCAGCCCTTCCCTGAGTGCTTGTGCAAGTCATTCCTCCTGCTGGATCATGGACAGGGACTTTGGAGAAGGGACAGGAAAAGGAGTGATAGGAAAAGGGAGACTGGGTTCCCTCTGCCAGAGGGCAGGAGAGGTGGGTTATTGGGAAGGAATTCCTGGCTGGGAGGGTGGGGAGGCCCTGGCACAGGGTGCCCAGAGAAGCTGTGGCTGCCCCATCCCTGGCAGTGTCCAAGGCCAGGTTGGAGCAGCCTGGGATAGTGGGAGGTGTCCCTTCCCAGGGCAGGGAGTTGAATGAAATGGGCTTTGAGTTGGATCCCTTCCCACCCAACCTATTCTGGGATTCTGTGGAACTCTCTAAGCACAGAACAAGAGGACAATCCCTACCTGAAAGGACCAAACTACAACAGAAGGGACAACAAAAAGCTCTGGATGCACTTGGGAGTCACCCCCATCCCCACTGACCCCCAGGGCTCAGCACACCTGAACCTGCTCTGCTCAGAGTATTAATTTTGGGCTTGTAGGTTCTTCTGCCCTTTAGCCACAGTCATTCCTCCTTCCACATATCCTGGAGTAACTTCCTTCCCTAATCTTATTCCTTCTATTCCAATCACATCATAGGAAATGTTAATTTCCTTCTTTTAATTGGGTTGATAAAGTCTTTTGTCTAACAAATCTTTTTGCAGTGCATTAGCATTGGGTTTTGTTTTACATGGCAGCAGAGAACATTGTGTTTGCTTCCAGTCTCTGAACTTCTCTCTTTTCCAAGGTTTAACTTTTGTGGCTCTTCCTGACATGGGTAATGTATTCTTTTGTTAATTGAAACTGAATTTTAAGAAAAGCACTTCTTTTTATTCACATGCAACTGGAAACTAATCTTCATTATTAATTACTGCAAGATAAGGGATGGCACTGAGAGCAATGCTCTGCATCTGAGCCTGGGAGAGAGTTTGGATCACTTTCTGTGGGCCCTGGGATGTCCAAGTTCCCCTTTCATCCTTAAGGGTGTTCTAGCAGCCAACTCAGTTATTCTTCACTACAGACCTTTGCATTTGGGGTAATTCTGCCTGTTCTGAAGAGCCACATTTGTCTCTAGTTTTCAGTTTCTGTAACTTTGACAGTGAAATCTCTAAAAATTGTCAGGACGTGCTTTGGAGGAGGATTAAACACCTGGAATGAGACACAAAATATTTCTGCTTCCTCTTTCCAGTTTTATTTGGGCATCAACCTGGACTGTTTTCTTCATGGAAAGGGGTTGTCCAGCCCTGTAGGGAATTAAAGCCCCTGTGGATGTGGCACTTGGGGACAGTGGTCAGTGATGGCCTTGGCAGTGCTGGGAATGGTTGGACTCAATCTTGGAGACCTTTTCCAACCTAAATGATCCCATAATTCTGTGGCTTTGCTTTTGCTCTCTAGCCCTGGGTCCAGTGTTGTTTCTTAATCTTTTTCATTGAATCTCAGCTCGTTCTGATTTGAATCCTCCAAATATCCAACTGAGCTGATAAACTTACTAATAAATATTCTTAAAATTAACTTTTTCAGACAAAAATCATCATAATTTTGCTGTTTTCTGTGAGCACTGGAGGTCCTACAAGGAACCCAAAAGTACTGTGAGCTTTGCCATGTCAGGGTCATTCTAGTGACTGTACTGTGAGGTTGTAGTTGCTGATAAATCCACTTGACAATTTCCCTTTTCCTCAGTTAAACCTGGATGATTCAGGGTGGATCTCGGCCTAAAATCCTCATGGAATTATATTTGATTTGCAAATAAAGGTGTAATAATAATAATAATAATAGTACTATAACTACTACTATTGAAATGTTGTTCTGTTGACTTTCCCTGGGATTTCTCCACTGACCTGTGTTAGGAAGTGTTTTATCCAGTAACAGAAGGATTAAGTATATCATCAAATCCAAATTAAATTGAATAATTCAAAAAATCAACACCTAAATCTCTGCATCTCTTCCTTGGGTGTTCTTCTGTGGAATTTTGGAGGAATCCCTGCCTTCCTGGAGCCACCAGGGCTGTTCAGTCCCAGCTCCAGTTGTGTGCTCTGCTCCTTTTCCACTTGCAGGGTACAGTAGAACCTGCATTATTTGTTCATAGTTGGTATTCACTGGAATGAATGTAAGGGAAAAACAACAGTTACAATTTAAACAAAAATAGTGGTATATAAAGTAATGAGATTGTGCCAAAACTTAATTAGATGGAGTAGATTGAATACATTACAGTGATGTCTCGAGGCAGCATAATTAACTTGCAGGCACAATCCTCCCTGAGTTGGAACCAATTTTATCTCCATGAGGAAAAGGAGCCTTGGATGGCCCTTCCCACCACCTTAAATTGCTGATTCTTCTGGGGAGATTTATGGATCTCATTGTGTTATCAGACTCTAAAGGCACAAAACAAAGCAGGGTGTAAGTCAACATATCCACGTGTTGATTGTCTGAGTGCACAGATAACTGGGGTTTCAGTCTTGGTATGTGTTACAGCTCAGTAATTGAATCATAGATCTAAAATACACACATTTGAGGTTGAGGGCAGAGGCTTGTTGTGTTTGCTGGGTTCAGCTCACTTGTAAAATCTCTTAATGAAGTGGTTGCCACTGACAAAGATGCTGGTCCCAAAATTCATGCTTGTGTGTGCTGGGTGCAAGGGCAAAGGTGCCTCTGGCATCTTAGTTATGAAGAGTAAGAAGTGCAAAATACACCTACACATCAGTAAGTGCTTAATTATATATATATATATATATATAAAAAG
>VXBA01000300.1:80535-157679 GCA_013399895.1 Serilophus lunatus
TATATATATATATATATGTTTATATTTTAATTTTTTTGGTGTTCCCTAAATTTAATTTTTATTTCCACTCCTCCATTGTGCTCCTGTGGGAATGATTTGACTTTATGCTCCAGATATATCCCAGTGCCATCAAAACTTTGCCTTTACTTTAGTAATTTATTTAAAATAAATTACATAAGCAAATAACCTCTCTTATCATCCTGAAGCCTTACTTTGTCAACTTGTATAACTAGATAAATACGCACATAAAAGATCTCTTGGCAGCACGTTCCCCACATATAAATATATAAATATATACTAAATAATCTCTTGGCATCAGGTGGTATTTGGAGGCTTCATTTCTCTTGGGCCACCAGACTTTTAGCTAATTATTAATTATTTTTAGGAGACATCAGTAGGTATCTCAAATTCAGTAAAAGATCTGTTTTAAATAATTCTGATATTTGTCAGCCTGTGGGAAGTTTAACTTGGTTATTTTCGTTCAACATTGAAATCTCTTCTTAAAACTGCAGTTGAGGTGGGAGGAAAAAATAAAATACATGTCATGAGTTTTCTTCATCAGTGTTGGGACTTTGAGGAGACAGAAATCCCACCAGTGCCTGCTCAAAAGACAGGCTCATTTGTCTGGGCATTAGCTGGCACTTGCAAAGCATAAATTCCAAGTTTTCAAGAGGAATCTAATGTTTGTTTTGAAAATGGAGATCAGGCAACCAAAGAATAATGCATTTATTTTTCAGCACCATGAATATGCAGTGACCTACTTCTGCTGTGCCATTTGGTTTTGTCTTTAAAGCTTGTCAAGCCAACTCCTCTTGCAATGTCAGAGGCATTTTAGAAACTCAATAAATACACAGGGTGCTGGATTAGCATTTTGGAAGTGTAGCAATGAACAATGTCTTCAAGATTGTCCTTCGACAGCATTAATATTGTCCCATAATTAAAAAAATGTTGCCTCCTGTTTAAAAATGTGTTTTGTTTCACCTGCAAATTAAAATACAACCAGTTACAAGTCTAGGGTAGAAACCACACTGCAGTGCTGTAACTTTAAATATATATATATTTTTTTTTTCCTAATAAACTGAATTTTTTTTAATGATCTCTTGATTATTTTAGAGAGAAGTGATTTCATCCCAACCATTCCTTGTGTTGCTGCATATGCTAATTTCCTTGATTAATTTTGAGAACATCTGCATAGAATTCTCTCTCCTTACCAGTGGTGAGATCACACAGCTTTTCAAGTAACAGCCTCACATTTCCCTTTCCAGACAGACTCAGATTTTTGTCTAATTGGGATGCCAAATATACAAAGGTACCACAGAAGAGTGTGTAATTATGTCATTTTCTCTTGATCTTTCAGAGTCTTCCTGAGAGCAATTAATCAGTATGCAGATATGCTAAACAAGAAATTTCTTGATCAAGCCAACTTTGAGCTCCAGGTAAGAAAAACCCCACCAGTGTCTTGGGGAGTGGTGTAAATATAACAAATTTCTGCCCTAAATGTGTAATTTGGGTGATTTTATGTGTTGTCCTGAACCCCAGGTGACCAGTTATCCCAGTTCTGGTATTTGTAATCCTGTGGGTCTTGTCATGGAATCACAGGTTCCTGTGGTTTGGCCTGGAATTTTCATCAAAACACAATGAATTAGGGTTTGTAGATGGGAAAATGTTTCATGGAAACATAAAGACAACGAGAGGATGTATTAAGAATTTATCAAGAAACTGTGGTTGTCTGTTATTTTCTCCTTTTAAATATTTATGTGCATAATTTAGAGACTTTTAAGTTGTTTTGTAGGAGTGCAGAAAAACATTTCAGGGAATTAATGATACCTATTCTTGTCATTTTTGGGGGCTTTCAGCTTTGGAACAACTACTTCCACCTGGCTGTGGCTTTTCTCACACAAGAGTCTTTACAACTGGAGAATTTTTCAAGTGCTAAAAGGGCAAAAATCCTTAACAAGTAAGTCCTATTTGTCATCTAGATCAAGGGCAAGAACTCAAGGTCTATTGACATAATTTTCATTTAATTTCTTAGCTAAATCCATTCAAATTGAGATGCAATCAGGGTATAATGAAAGGTTGGTTTTAAAAACATGAATCAAGTGTTGCATGTGTTTCCACCCTGGAATCAAGATCCAAATTACATGATTCATTGCTGATGAAGACAGTGTTTTCTACTGCAGGATGTTCATAAAGTCAAGACTTTTCACAAGTATTAAGATATTATAAAGCTGCATTTTTAAATCACTTCAGCTTTGTGCTTATTCTAATCTCATTTTACGTGGGCTCTTTATTGCTTAATCCCTAAGGGCCTTTTAGTGGGAATTTTTGTAGCTCCAGCCAGTTTGACTGTGGTGTCCCTGAGTTTTGGCTTTGGAGAACTCCAGCCTTGCCTGCTTTCCTGGTGAAAAGGGATTCCACTGCTTTCCTCCACACAGGGAGCCTGAACTACCCCCTTGCTACTCAGAATCCCACAGCAAATGAAAGCTGTCAAAAGGGAAAAAAAAACCCCTGTAAATAAGACTGGAGTAGGACTCTCTTGTTTGGTCAGAGGATGATTAAGGTCGGAAAAGACCTCTAAGGTCATTGAATCCAACCATTAAGGCCACCACTGACCCAGGTCCCCAAGGGCCACATCCCACAGGGATTTTAAATCCCTGCAGGGACTGGGACTGTGCCAGGGCTGGATAACCTTTCCCATGCAGAAATTCTCCCTGATATCCAACCTAAACCTCCCCTGGCACAACCTGAGGCCATTTCCCCTTGTCCTATCAAGATTCCTCCTGATTTCCCTGCTGTTCCACAGTAGAGTCCTTATCATTTCTTAACATCAAGCAATGGGAAAAGCCAGTTCTACAATTCCAGACACAGTGTGTGGATGGATTCCTTTTCTGTGCCATAATATTTGGGAAGAGCAGCTGCCAAAGTAGGGTGTTGCCACAGTCAGAGCACAGGCACTGCACAAAAGTGGGGAATTTCAGAGCTCTGGTTCCCTGAACAAGTGTAGTCAGGCTGCTTGTGAGTACAGTATATATTGTAATTCTGTAGAGAGAAATAAGTGGATTTTTGTATCACTTCACCTTCTAAATTCCAGCCTTTTTGTATATTATTATGATAAGGGAACTCACAGTGACAGTGGGGACAGTTCATCACTGCTGCAGTGACTTGATTTTAAAGGCTTTTTTGCTTCCACTCTGTCAAAGGCTTTGACCAGAAAATTCAGGGAAGGCTCCACGTCCCATCCGCTGTTCTGGCAGCCAAGTTTTGCCCTCCAAACCCAACCACTCCATCATGAGTTCTGAGGTGCTTCCTTTAGAGCCTTGAAAGGGAATTTTTAAGCTCTTTATACCTTCTGTGACTCGTGGGGCTTCCTTGATGAAACAGGAATATTTACAAGTTCAGTGCAAAAGTGGTGTCAAGCAGAGCTCAGGTTTTTGGGCTTGTGCTATAAATATCATAAATAACACTATAGTTACATGTTTGCAGAAGGAAATGGAGATGGTATTGTAGAGCCAGGTACATTCAATTTGATTTCATTTAATTTAGAATGCCTTTGCCCTCTCCAGCCAACATTGGTGTGCCCCTACGTGGGCATTTTAGTTCAGATCAAGACTCCTGACCTCAACAAAGAACCACCAGCTGAGCTGTAATTGGGCTGGAAATTGCTGTCAAATACATTTGTGGATTGATAATCCCTCTTTGTCAGGATGGGAACCTTGAGCAGAAATTTCCTTCCTTTCTATTACACAGAGCAGTATTTCTTGCAGAAGAAATTGAAGAAATCAGCAGCCATTTCTCACTGCTGATATAAGTAAATAGATGAAGTCATTTGAAGTGGTTACTTAATGAAGTTTGCTAAGTTGTAAATCTTTGTTTATAATGAATTTACAAATTGTTATTTTCAGTTTATTCCTGTTTTGGAGACAGGAATCAAGACAATAAGTTCTTCAAGATGCAATAAATGTGTGGTCTGGAGGCACTGCCTTTCATTGCTGTGTGAAGCCACTTCCAGTTCTGTGCCAAAAGGGACAGAATTAATCAGTTAATTCAACATCTCACTCACCCGTCTTTTAAAGTATATATTTCAATTAATATGCCAAACATTTAATAATTAAAATTTAATGATTGTAATTTGTAGGTTTTGCTAAACATTGCATGTAAGCATTAGATAATAACAGATTCTTAATGATGCAGAAGATTCTCTTTAATCCGTGTTAATGACAGGGTGTCTCACTATTATCCCACAGAAATCCCACAAGTTCCCAGATATTACAGTTTTATTCATTTTATTTAAGTAATGAACTTTAATTTACAAATACTCTGTGTGGCAAAGACATTCTTGGAGCTCATTCTGGTTCTGATCCCGTCATTAAGGAAAGCAACAGGAGCTTTTCCTTTCATTGAGCTTTCCTGGTATTGCTGTGGAGGGGGAGTGAGATACCAAACCATATTTTTGAATGCTGATCAGATTTTGAAATTGGATTTATCTGCTTATAGATGTTAGATTTGTTTTGTTTTAATGGTGGTTTTTTTTTCTTTTTTAAGGTATGGTGATATGAGAAGGCAGATTGGGTTTGAAATCAGGGACATGTGGTATAATCTGGGTAAGTAGCCTGAGCATCTATAACTTAATTTTGTTCCTATAAAACAAGGATTATCCCTGAAAACATTCCAGGCAGGGGGTGGAACTGGGTGGTCTTTAATGTCCCTTCCCACCCAAACCATCCTGTGAAATGAACTTGCATTCTCTTGAAACAATGATAGACTTCCAGAAGACTTGAAAAAGCAGGTGATTTAAAGCCACCTCTAAATATTGAATTCACCATTTAACTCTTGTTCTTATTTTTGTTTCTTCTGTTTCTTCATGGTATTCAACCTCATGCTAAATACAAAGAAATTATTCTGGTAATACCTATTAAATGGGGGTTTTCCCCCTTAAAAATATCTGTGTGTAAATACATGTTTAGATGTAGTTACACTTCACTTGTAGCTGCAGTTCCTGGGAGTGTAGGAAAGTGGATGTGTCCAAGAATCGCCAGTAACTTACACTGGAAATTCAGCCTCAAGCCTGATTTTCAGTTTTGTTTGGCTGCATCAGGGCAACTCAGTAAAGAATAATGGACTTCCCTGGAGTTTGTAGGCAAATTAAGCATCTCTGCCTTTCTCCAGCCTTGAACTTCACAGGGATGGAATTTCAGGAGAAGCTGAGTATTTACTGTGACCTGGGTGTACTTGGCTGCCAGATTTCATTTTCCTGAGCTTAGCTGCACAGGCACTTGAGGTCTTCTGAATTTTATCAAAACTTCCTTAAATTATCAGAAATAAATGCAATTGCACTTCACTTTATCCTGGGCTGAACTGTTGTTGCTGAGAGTTGAAAAAACCTGGCATCTCGAAGAGAAGGGAATGCCAAGGGTTTGTGAGTATCTGATATCACAGAATTTGCATCCTATCTGCTGGAATGATGAGAAAATGCTTCTGAGAGCAGCTGGGTTCACTTTTTATTAGTGGCATCTTTTGTGAGTTGTCTGGAGAAGGGGTGATGTTTCCTTCAATATTCATTTCTGTGCTGTCATAAAAGTCTTTCATTTTTAAAGAGTTTTTATAAATTGGAGATTATCCAGGTAGATGCCTCCATGCCCTCCTCTAGCTCGAATATCTGTGATTCTCTCATCTCTGGGATCCTTAATGCTGAAATCTCACAGGGTGAGGGTCAGTAAGTTGCTGCTTTTCCCAACAAACGCTGGGAGACAAAGGGAAATGGGAGGCAAGACCCCAATCCAAGGCAGCCTTTGTGCTTCTCCTTGCTTTTCATCATCTTCTTTGTCGCAGATTGTCCATGCAGGTCATGTCTGACTCCTGGCTCTTCACCAATTTCATCTGTCTCACAACATCAATTAAGAAAGAAATTCTGACTTCCCCCTGCAGGGGAATCGATTGGGGGGTGCCTGACACTTGTATCTTAGAAGTTGCACTACATTAGTCAAATTATTCATGTGTATGTTCAGAAACAAAATCAGAAGTGAGAGGCTGGAATATTGAATATACTTAAGCATAGACATTTTATGACTGTGCCATTGTGCATAAGATAGGATGAAACCAAACCACCCTGACTTCTGATTTATGGATTAATAGGTATGGATAAGCCTCAAAAATTAATGTTTTGTCTCATCAGGTTTTGTTCCTAAATGCTGTGATTAACACATGGTGCCTGCTGAGTTAAAACTCCCCAGTTGGAAACAAGACAGTCCTCCAGCTATAATACACATTTAAAAGTATAATTTATATTCTGAAATTAAAGAGGAAAGTACAAATTCTGAAAGTTTTTTCTTGCCTGTGTGTTCCCGATGCAGTGGGGGCTGCAGTGTTCACACCTTTTTACCTTTATAAGTAGAAGGAAACAAGTAAAAGAGCATTTATAGTGCAGAGCAGCACTTTATAGGCTTTTTTCCTTCCATATCACAACCTGAACTTTAAAATAACATGTTATTTTGAGTCACTGCTTTGTTCAAACTGGGGCTTCTTATGCCTTGGTGAGACATTAGGTATCAGAGATACATAAAACAAGCCATGGCCTCTGTCTTGGAAATGCAGGAACTCAAAAATCCCACACATTTAAAAGCATTCTGTGATGCAGTTTATCAGCTACAGCCCAGGAGTTTGACACAAGGTCAGGTGTCCAGCTTTGCGGTGGTTGATGCTTCCAACAGTTCCGTGGTCAAGGACTTGTAGTGACATTCAAAATGACATCCTTGTGGCAAAGTTGGTCAGCTGGGAAAGCAGCACTTGGATTGCTGCTGTGTGAAGCAGCTGGAGAAGCGAAATTCCTGGAGGTGAGGGGGAATGGTTGCTGGTGGTGTCCTCCAGTGGGCTCCAGCCCATCCCCTGAGTGCCTGACATCCCCAAAGGTGTCTTGACAGAGACGTTGATGCCGTTGGAGGGAAGGCCAGGCTTAAAAATAGCCCTGAACTTTGGGTGTTACATAAAGAGAGTCCTTGCAGATAACACTCCCTGGATTAGTCATGCGCGTTCTGAGCCGCCCCAGTGAGGTGAGCCTGCTGGCAAATCAGTCAGGGGGGGTTGTGGCCCAGATTTAAATTGGAGGAGCCTTGGGAATGAGAATCAGCTGTTACCCAATAAAGAGAGCTCTGGGTTTGGTTGTGTGATGAGATCTGCTCCTGCTGTGTGAGCAGCTCATGGCAAGGCAGGACACGCTGCAAGGGGAAGTTTGTGCATGTTCAAAGGATGCTTTTTTCACGTGTGGTTCTTAAAGCAGCTGCAAAAATTAGTTTTCAGAAAAGAACCCTCAATTCTCTTCCAGGCTTGTCACATTCTGAGTCTCTACGTGGGAGTTCCCCCATTTCTGGGGAGAAAAAACCCAATGAATTCATTGTTGGGCTGTTTGTGAGAAGGTGCTGCTGGGGCAGGCAGGGGGATGGAGGCTCCAGAGGGCCAGGGGAGGGTCCTTTCCTTTCCTGCTTTGCTCCTGTGCTTTCTTTTGTGGTGCAACATCCCACAGGATCACGTGTATGTGTGTCCTCACATCACCGACACGTGTCGTGGTGTCAGGCTCCCAATCCATGGACTTCCCCTGGAGAATAGGAAACAAGACCAAACATTTTAATCCTTTATGGATCTTCAGTTCTTCATGCCTACAGTTTGAAAGGTGTTTGTTACTTTTCTGAGGGAATCCCTGCACTCCAAGCAATGGAAAAACCCACCGTGGCACGGGGAGAACTTGCTGACATCGGATCTCTGTGTGAAGAATAACTTTTATCACCATTATTTGTTTTCTGAAATATTGCCTCTGACACTTCTCAGGCACAATACAAGAAATCTGTCACCTGAGAGGCTGAATGTAATAATACTTGTAGGAAAGCTTTACTCCTCTCACTTGATATTCCTCACCAACAACCAGCACTGCAGCAGCACCCAAAGTCACAGTTTTAGCTGGGTATTTATTTGCCCTCATAGAATTGCTAATGATAACAGGATTCTGGAGTTTACCAAATCAAGTAACTGAAATTATATCTGCTAAACCAAAAAACCAGTGTGTTTTGTTAGTAAAGGGTTTCTTCTTGATTGCATTTGTTGAGATTTATGTTAGTTCTGGTTAAAAGTGAAACTGCTGATTAAAGATTTCCCAGGTCACTGTCACAGTGGTGCAGTGGAAAATAAATGGGTTAAAATGTGTTTCTGTCTGAACCACTGTTTCTGTCCTGTACCACCTGGTAACTGCAATGGGAAGCAAGAGTCTGGGGAATGGAGGGAGCTGAGGGCTCCTTAAATTAGCTGAAATCCAAAGAAGTCTGGTCTGAAGCCCAGTGAGTGAACACCTAACCCTGCGTGAGCCTGATGGGCTACACCCACCACATGGCATTTGTGAGAAAGGTCTCCACTTGGGTCCTGAGCTTCAAACGAATCACAGCCTGTTGCTGAGGGAGGAATTTATTTGTATTTTCCAAATTTCTGCCTGGAGCTCTGTGCCAGTGTCATCATTGGACAATGAGGGTGGTAAAACACCAGCTCAGGTCCACAGAAGCTGTGGCTGCCCCATCCCTGCAAGTGTCCAAGGCCAGGTTGGGCAACCTGGGACAGTGGAAGGTCTCTCTGCCCATGGCAGGTGGAACTAAATAACCTTTAAGGTCCCTTCCAACCCAAACCAGTCTGGGATTCAATGATTTTTCCATGGAGTTATTTACCAGGTAATTTGCAGCACATACAATCTGCATTCACTTAGCTGATAATGTTTTCAGTAATATTTTCTACTCCTCCAATATTTATTAGGTGCCACGTCCCTGTGTAGCTCTAATTTCTCTTCCATGTGTGGGGAGCGTAGCAGGGGAGGAGCAGCTTTCCCTTGGGAAGATAAATGTGAAATCAAGTTTGCCAGTGAGCTGAGCTCCTGAGGAAAGGAGACATATTGTCTCCAGTGAGCTGGAGTTTCATGTCTCGAGGCTCTGTGAGGCTGCACTCGTGGTGACACTTTGATAGACTGACACACACAACATTTTTTGCACTCTGGAAGACACACAAGTCTAAATAAGTTAATACAAGTGATGTGCTTTTAGCCTCCTTCCCTGCCAGCCATAAGTTGTGTTTTAAAATAAAACCTGGAAATTTAATAGTGTGAAAATTCTTAGTGGAAAATGTGGCAAGTCCCAGTTTCGACGATGGATTCGACAGCTCTTGTTAATTTGGGTTTATACACAGCACTTACCACCCCTCCTGGGCCATTATTGTTGTTATTGTCATTATTATTATTATGAAGAAGAGGGAGTAGAAAAAGAAGGAGAAGAAGGAGAAGTGTTTCAGTACAGGCAGATATTAAAATATTGTTATTCTCCACGAGGATTTATTGCAACAGCTTTTATGTCTTGTACCAAAGTCAGTGGCTGTTTTTTAACTCTGAAATGCATCTTTTCTCTTAAAGGTCAGCACAAAATCAAGTTCATCCCAGAAATGGTGGGCCCTATCCTGGAAATGACCCTTATCCCAGAAACTGAGCTCCGGAAAGCCACGATCCCAATCTTCTTTGACATGATGCAGTGTGAATTCCACTCCACAAGAAGCTTCCAGAGGGTAAGCAGCAAGCTGCAGACATTTCAATTTGTGAGACAGATTTAACTGGGCTTTGACAAAACATAAGGATTTTTGTTATATAAGGGATAATAAAATTACAGATTTGCTTATTTTCCGTAAGTCTTGAGGGGCTGTAGAGTTTTCCACTGTTGGTTTTAAATTGTAATTGAAGGAGAAATTTGTGTGTAGTAAATGAAGCCTTTTGTTGTGGTCCAGGAGCAAAGACAGGTGTCTTAAATTGTCACTGTGACTCAGAAAAAGGAGCTTGGGCCTGAGTTCAGCTGGACATAAAGGAGCCTGATAATGTGACAAAAGAAACTATAAACTGTCAGGATTTATCATCTCTAGGATCTTATAATTTTGTTACTCCCTACCATTTTATGGATTTTAAAGAGGGAAAAAGCCATCCAGTGTCAGTGTTTTTTCATAGTGAAGTAGCATTTTTATTCTGTTTTATTTTAATGTGCTGAGGGAAGTCCTTGAATACACATCCACCTTTTTATCCTGGTAGCATCAACTTTGGAGAGAAAAGTGAAGGGGAGAAAAGTTTCCTGACATTTTTCATTTGACCTTCTTTCCCTCAAAACTTTGCTTATGGATTGAGTCTAAGTCTAGTTAGGCCAGGCAGGGTTATGGAATAATCCAATGTTGCTCCTTCCCACTGAAATTTCTCTCAGTTCAGGATATGACCTTGTGAATTTTGCAATAAAGTTTGACATGTATTGTTTGCTTTCTTCCCTTTATATTGGCAGTTTTCTTTCTTGGATGAAAAACCTTATCCTTTTCCATACTTTTTTTGGTGAACTCTTATTCAGAACCAAGTCTTAATAAATCAGTAGGCAGAGTAAATGAATATCTGCGTGGGGAGACTCTAGCAAGGGAAATGGCATCAGCTTTATTGCTTTGATTTGTTTTGTGCTGGATGGTGTGTGGAAAGGTTGTGAACTGTATTTTGGCTTCATCCAATTACTGCATAATCATTCTTTCTTATGTTTGACTCCAATGATACTGTAAAGATTGAAATGCTCACTGGGATGCCATTTAAACACTTTCCTGTCAGATGCTCTCTTTTGTTGCTTGTCATTTTTTATTTGTACAATTATATAGATCATGAAAAATCCAAGGGTAACTTTATAGCTAAATTTATGGTCTTATATTTTCCTGACAGAAGGGAACCAGCTTTGTGTGGAATAGTTGGGTGATTTTAATAAATGAATGTCTTAAATATTTCATTCAATTTTTTTTTGCCTTTTGAGAAGAAAAATGCCTCATATGAAAGCCAGAGATGTCTTGGGTGGTAGGTATTTGACTTTTTATTTCCTGTGGCAGTGCAGATTCTTTCTTTATGGATGTGCTATTGATAAGACAAATGCAGAGGTAATAAACCTCTTTGCAGTGAGTTTGGAGTGAACATTTCCCTCTAACAAGGAGTAATCCATGTGTCCATGGATGGTTTTGCAGATAATGGAATGACAGAGGTTGCTGAGTGTCTCGGGTTGGCCTTTGGGAATGAAGATCAGAGGCTTGTAAAAGGCAGAGGGTTGCAGCAAAGTCCAGGTTGGATGGGACCTCTGCAGTAACCTGGTCCAGACTGGGCCTTAGTTTGGGTTGTGTGAAGCTCAGGAGTGAATATCTCCAGTGAGGATGGTTTGGGCACTTCTTTGGGTGACTTATTGCAGTGTTTACTCCTGATCTAGTGGGAGGTGTCCCTGCTCATGGCAGGGGATGGAACAAGGTGGTCTTGGAGGACCCTTCCAGCCTCAACCATTCCAGGATTCTCTGATGAATCCTTTTTATATCCTGGGGTGGATTTGTGCCTGTAGCTGCTTGTCTTGTCACTGTGCTCCTTGTAAGCAGAGCAGCTCCATCTGCTCTCTGACATCTTTCAGATGTTGAAGGGCTGGAGTTTGATGTTCTCTGGGCTGAACAGACCCAATTCCCCCAGCCATTCTGTGGGCCAGGTTCTGCAGCCCTCTGCCCATCTTGGGCCATCTCCGATTCCCTTTGGAGCTGGGGGGTCACAGCTGGACACAGTATTCCAGCCGTGGTTCAGACAATGCTGTTGATCCTCTGGCCAGACCTTTGGAGGGACTCACTGCTTATTCATGTCCAGCTTGCTGCCCACCTCATCCTTGTACTGCTGCCTGCAGCTCCACCATCCCACCCACACTCAGGACTTTCTCTTCCTTAAGTAATACACAATTCCTTTGTCTCTCAGACTGTCAGAGCCACTGAACCCCCACCCTTGGAGATCAGCAGAGTGGCCACTGTCTCCACCCATCTCATATTTCTCTGTGCAGATCTTGCCAACATGCCAACAAGTGGGAGACTGTGTCAAACACATTGGAAAGGCTGAGACAACCACAGCTCTTCATCCACTGAGCAGATTTATCACAGAGTATCACAGATATACTTTATCCTTGGTAAATACTGGCTTATCCCAGTGACCTTCTTGCCCTTTGTGTAGAAGCTTCTGTGAGCTTTTGCTCCGTGGATTCCTGTGGAACTAAAATGGAGCTTCTTGGTCTGTAGATTCCCAGCTCATTTTTCTGTCTCTTCTGTGTTTAAGTGATAGAAATAGCTATAAAATATTTTTTTTTAAATATTACCAGTACCTAGGCAAGCTTTCATGTTTAATGGGTCGGTCTAATGTGCTGCATTATATCCTTTATATGCAAGTACCAATTATCCTTGTCCAGCATTGCTTTCAAAGAGAACTTCCAAATGGAATGGTTGGCTGCTGTTAAACTAATCTGCCAGAAATCCAATTATCTAACCTTATTAGTCGCCTCAACAAGGGTTTAGATTGGCTCCACTTCTCCAGCAGATGTATAACCCTCCTGATTTGTGGGGGAGGAATTTCAATTTTTTGCAGGCCTTCACTGCTGTGATGATAAACAGGCAGCTTTCCCCATGGTGGGTTTTGTTTCAGTAGGAATTGGGTTTGCCTGGTAAAACCAGCAACAGATAGAGGTGGGGTTTTTTGTTGTTCTTCAGTGTGCATAGCCCTGAGAAAAAACATAAATTGCTGCTGCTGCGCAGAACTATATTAAAGCTGATGGAATTAAACGTGGAGTTGCCTGGTTTTGTCCTCTCCCTCTGAAGGTGCTTTGAAGGCCATGCAAGGCTTCAAAGGAGCCTGTGCCTAAAAGCAGGAATCCAGTACTAGAGTCAGGGTGGGAATGAAGCTTCCCAGCCAAAGAAAATGCCTCTTTCCCTACTCTGCTTTCTCCCTTTGCCTGTTCCAGTAGAGAACCCTCTGGATCAAAGGGAATGTGTCAGAACCACAGGGGTGATGAAAGAGATTTGGTTTGATTGTTCAAGGCCTGGTCAGGTGAACATAAGGATCTCGTGGTGACAGCAGGAGAGGAAGATCATCCTGGAACAATCATTCAGCTGGAATGTGGAATTTGGAGCACGGAAAGCTCCTGGTGTTGTGGCCTGTTCCTCCCTTGGCTCCATGGCTCTGGTTCCTACCAGCATCCCTGGTTCTTTCATGGATGTTAACTTACCTTTTCTGTACCTGTGTCATTGCTCCTGTCATGTTCTGCTTGATCTGGACCAGGTTCATGAGTAGGAGTAGCTTATTGTAAGAGCTAAAAAAACTCTCCAAATAATATGGAGAGAGACTGGATGAGGCTGTGTAGTGACAGGAGAAGGGGAAATGGCTTTAAGTTGAAGGAGGGGAGATTTAGGTTGGATAATGGGGACAAATTTGTGGCTGTGAGGGTGGGGAGGCCCTGGCACAGGGTGCCCAGAGAAGCTGTGGCTGCCCCATCCCTGGGAGTGTCCAAGGCCAGGTTGGAGCCCCCTGGGACAGTGGGAGGTGTCCCTGCCCATGGCAGGGAGTGGAACAAGATGCTCTTGAAGGTCCTTTCCAACCCAAACCATTCTGGGATTCTATGAGTCAGAAACACTACTCCCAAACATGAAGCAAGGACCCTTGTCCTTCAAAGTGAAATGTGAGCCATGTGCCCCACTCTGCTGGAGGGAAAAAGGGGAAATTAGAAGTCTCATAAGCCTGGTTTTCAGACTGAACCACATTACTGAGGAGAACCATCAGTGTCTGGTGTGTTCCATCCGTGATTGAAGGGTACAAGCTCCAGCACATGTTCCTGCCCTGTCAGAGTAAGGAGTTGTGCACAGTAATGATGTGAGGAAAGAGCCCTAAAAATGCAACAACACATCTGTCCTTTTGTCTGTGCGTTGGGAATGACACTTTGCATAATAGAACCACAGCAGAAAAGGTAGGGAGATGATATAGAAATGCATAAGCAATGAATGCATAATGCAGAATTATATAGAAACACATAATATATGGGTGCATAATGCATATGATTACTGAAATAAACCCAGAGGTGCAGCTGAAGTACCTTTAGCTAACATTCTGTTATGAAGAGAATTGAGTAAGGCCAGCAGAAATAAAGAGGAAACAATTTTGATTAATTTTTATCATTTTACTATAAATCTCAGTATCATCAAGATGGTCATACCAGCATTTTTATTTTCACTGTGATTCCTTGCTGGTTATTGATGGAGTTCAAGTTGGTTTAGTTCTCCTTAGTGAGAAGCACCTGTTTTGTCTGAATCTCTCCTGACTTTCAGAACATATAATTCCATAGTGTCTCTTTACCACCTCTGAGCCCTGTGGTAACCTCCCTTTCCCTGTGCTGTAGATTTGCAGCCAGAACACAAGTTAATGACTCCCAAGTTTCTGGGATGCTGCAGTTTCTCCTCTGTGATTCCACTGAACATGCAAATTCTAATAACTAACCTCCTCCAAAGGATTTGTTTCCATAAGTACCCTTTTTAATTATCTGCAGTTGAAATGCTTTCAGGCCTTTTGGAGAATATCAATATTCCTCCCTCACCCCACCTGAAGAGCAAGAGGGAAAGGTAATGCAGAAATCCTCTAATATTATTAAATATCTGCCAGATCTGTTTGCCAACTGGAATGCTGTGGGAAAACAGGAAAGGCAGCAGATGAAACTGTTTGGAATTAACCACCAACTTTTCTTAAAAAGCTTTGAGCAAAGTTTTGCTGTTTGTTTTCTGTTTCTGCATTAGGACTAATTTCTAGTGATGTGATCTGTCACTTGAATTTCATGTGGCAAATTCGTTATTACCCCACATCAAAATGAATTTATAGCAGCTTGGAGGATTGAAAGTCCTCCTCATCTCCAGCTGCATTAAACTGTCAGCCAGTCCCACAAATACAGCCTGACCACACTTGAGATAAGCCCAAGTCCAAAAGTGATTAGTTGAGTTGACATGAGGTGCTTTCCATTGATTTATTTGCTCCAGATGGGAGATTGTAACAGGCAGATGAAGCAGTGGATTTGCTCCTTACTCAAGTTCAAACTCACATTCTAAAGAGAAGCTGAGATCTTGATCACCTGCAAGGAGAAGTGGATAATAATGTCCTGTAATCTTCCTGACATCAAGCTGTCACTGTCAGCACAGGGATGGGAATCTGACTCCTTGATGGTGCCACAGAAGGAGCCTCAGCAAGTGGCACTGGCAACAGTGGAAACAATGGGAATTTGGCACTTCTTCACTTGAGAGTAAATTTCATCACAATAATTGCAGGCCTAAGGGGAGATTAAATTTAATTTAATGCACTTTTTTTAAAACAGGAGAAATGGAGACTTTCTCAACAGATGCCAGGTGCAGTGTCCCAGAGCCAGTAGCTTGTGCCAACCCAGGGTCACATTCCTACTCCCATCATGGAAGGTGATGAAGCTCCAAAGCTCCATAAACCTCAACTTGTGCCTATAAAACATTCCTCTGTGGAAAGACCATGGAAGGAATTTTAACTGATGTTAAATAACCTTTATTCATCTGGCTTGAAAAGGCCATAGAAGGAATTGTAACTGATGTTAAATAACATTTATTCATCTGACTTGCATGATCTGCATCACAGCAATTCCTAAAGAACTATCAAGAATGACTGAAGAGCAAAGATATTATTAATAATCCTTAAACCCCCAGAAATGCCACAAGCCTGGCTCTGTTCAACCCAAGAGGCCCATTAGGGAAATGGCCCAACAAAGCATGGATTTACAGAGATTTAAGCAAAACTGATATGAGGAAGACACTCGAGCTCCTGTGTGACAAATGTAATTGCTCTTCTCTATCTGAGTAATCTCTTGCTAAAAAGTACATCTCCTACAGGGCTCACACTGTCTGCAAGTGTAATTTTTCACATTGGTCTGGAAAGTCAATTTCTTTCTGGGCTCATTAGAGAACATGAATTTTGTGACTTCTCTGTTTCATCACTGTGTTGCTCCAGCGTTTTACTTGACACGTTCTCGTAGTGTGGGAACGTGTCTCAGCCTGGGCTGGTTCTGAGAGGGGGTGGATTGCATTCCTCTGCCTCTCCTCATTTGCCTGTCATTGCTTTAAATCATGGGCTCAGTGTATCAAGAACCCAATTTCACATCACTGTTCGTTCATGTCTTCTCGAGGGAAGTAGTGAGGGAGTGGGAGGGGAGATGGCATGAGATCATCCATGGAGATGGTCAGCACTTGGCTAAACAAGGCACACGTGGCCTGATCCAGTGCTGGCACTAATCCTGCATCCCTTGGGAAGCTGCATGGAATGACCTTTGAGGTCTTTTCCAGTGTTTCTGTGATCCTCTGGATCATCTGGGGACAGAAGAGCCCCTTGGCAATGTTTCAGCCTGAGGTTTGGGGTCACACATAACAGCAAATGTAGCTTTAAGATGGACAAGTTGTTTGGGTACTTGTTTTATTTGATCACTGTCTGCCTGGTGCAATCTGTAGTTTGGGTTTTCTGGGAGCTCACAGTTAGACTGACTTGTACATGTTGTTATCCTGTATCCTGAATTACCTCCAAGCCATGGATGAGCAGGACTTGTTCTGCCATTTTTCACCATCAAGGTTTGGAGTCACTGAGCTCAGAGCGGACTTTTTTCCTCTGGTTGTGACCCAGTCCTGGTGGGCTGCAGGTACTGTGTAAAAATAAATGTCCAACTCCAATGCAGAGGTGAAACAGTCTGGGGTTGCACGTGAAGGTAGGAAACAGCCTCAAATTGTGCCAGGGGAGGTTTAGATTGGAGATTAGGGAAAACTTCTTCACCAAGTTGTTGTCCAACCCTGGCACAGCTGCCCAGGGCAGTGGTGGATCCCCACCCCTGGATGGATTTTCAAGCCCTGTGGATGTGGCACCTGGGGACAGGGGTCAGTGGTGGCCTTGGCAGGGATGGGGATGGTTGGACTCAATGGTCTGAGAGGGCTTTTCCATCCTCAGTGATTCTGTGATTCTATGAATATTCCTGCAGCTGGCAAGAACACAGAGACTTGGAAAGGGACACAAAAAACATAACCTGGATCTGTGGATTTTCACTTTATTACTGTTGGGCCGTTTAAGGTGTTCAGAAATTGCTGTGTCCTAACAAAGGCTTAGTTGCAGTTGTCATGATTTGTCCAGCAAATTCTTGATACCAATGTGTATTTCTCCCTCAAAAGGATTTTTTCTTATCAAAGCAGGAACTTCCCTACAGTCCTTGGCCATGTTTTTTATGCAGGTTTTATGCAGAGGGCTTCAGCAGCAAAGGACCTTCCAGCACAGCAGGCAGGTGCCTCGAGCTGGGGGGTGGCTCAGATGCTTCTCCTCACCCTTATTGCTGCAGGTGCAGCCTTTCCTCTTGTTCTGCCCTGGTTTACCTTGCAGGAGGAAGGGATTGTGGCAGAACCAAGGGCCTGCAGTTGTGTCAGGGCAGGGTCAGGGTGGATCTCAGGCCAAGGCTCTTCTTTGCCCAGAGGGAGCCTGGGCACTGCCCAGGCTCCCCAGGGCAGTGGGCACAGCCCCAAGGCTGCCAGAGCTGCAGGAGGGTTGGGATGATCCTCTGGGACAGGGGGGGATTGTTGGGTGTCCTGGGCAGGGCCAGGAGTTGGACTGAATGATCCTTGGAGGTCCCTTCCAACTCAGAATGTTCTCTGATTCTCTGATCCAGACAGTCCATTCTTGTCACATTGGTATATTATGTGCTGTTAATACTAACTGTGGAGGCAAAGTACATCTCTTGACATTTCCAAAATGTTAGGATGCTTTGTTCTCGTGCAGGTGGCTCTTTGCTTCTCCTCTGGGTCGTTAAGGGGCTGCTTAAGTAAATGACAGTGAAAAAACTTGGTGACAACTGTGCTGTCAATAAACTCCCACTGAGTAATGGGCCCCCATTCCCCTGCCAGGGGCTCCCAGCTCACCCAGGCTCTGTTGCTGAGGTCCCTCAATAAGAAGTTGTGTCACTAATCCTGTGGATGGCTGTACTTATTTAATGAAGAATTAGGAATTAGATGCCCAAACCACTTTGTTACAGAGCCTGGAGTAAGCCTTCCTCCACCAACAGTTCACATTCACTCCTAACCTGGGCCCTTAGGGAATGCAGCAGCAACAACTAAAACGCTCTGTAATCATTGAACATCCAGGGAATTATCCAGTTTTCAGTTAAAATATATTCTAATGCCCACTTAGGTTTGCATTCTTTTATTATTGCCCATATAAAATTACTCTGGAGTCGTTTGAAACGACTTGCTTCTCTGCAGTGACTTTTCTAGCAGGTTTATCAAGTCGTGCCCCACTGTGAGTCAGTGAGTGTGTGCTAAAAAAGGGTGTCAGTGATGCTGGGATGTGCATCCTGCTGAGTTTTCCAGCCTCAGGACTCATCTCTCCTCTCTCAGAGAGCTTTCAATAATTTCGAATTTAGTTCAGTTGCTCTCACCTTTATTGCAGTGCCCTGCCACGTGTCTTCTTCTTCCCTGCCCTCATTCTTGTCATTAATCTCCTTATTTAGTTTTTCATAATGCAAATATTTACACTTCATTTAACAACTCGGCCGACGATTTCCTGAACAAAAAGTCCTTGTAGGGCAGGACATCACCGTGGATGGTGTAAAAGCAGAGAGGGCAAACTCTTAAAAGTCAATCAGGCTTTCCAGCAGTGGCTGAACGTCTCACTGAGGTACCCAACCAATCTGGGAAGCACTGAGGCTGCAGCAATAAAGTGAAATATTTGCCATCTGATTATTTACGCTTGCTTTGTTTAATTATAGTTCGAAAATGAGATCATCACCAAACTGGATCATGAAGTGGAAGGAGGCCGAGGGGATGAGCAGTACAAAGTGTTATTTGACAAAATGTAAGTGTTGATCAGCAGCAAGATTTATGTCACGGGGAAGTCAGGAGAGAGAGCGATTAGACTACAATGAACTTTGTAGCCCAGAAATAATTAAAATCTGTTAACGATGCACAATATTGAAAACTGCACCTGAGTCAAGGCTTTTCCAGCTTGTGATTAACAAGGCAAACGTAATTGGCTTTTCAGTCTCTTGGAGCACTGCAGGAAACACAAATACCTGGCCAAGAGCGGGGAGACCTTTGTGAAGCTGGTGGTGCGTCTGATGGAGCGGCTGCTGGACTACAGGACCATCATGCACGACGAGAGCAAGGAGAACCGCATGAGCTGCACTGTCAACGTGCTGGTAAGGAGGGACTGCTCCTCCTGCCTTGGGCACTGCACTCAGAACATTCCAAAGCCTCTGGGGAAACCACGCTGTCTCCTGGAAGTTTGGAATGTTTGGGGTTTGAGTTTTTTTCCCTGTATTGATGAGGGTGAATCGATGAGAACGTGGGTGTTGCTTCTTGAGTTGCTTCTAAGGAAAGATGTGAGAAGTGTTGTAAGGAGGGCTGTTCATTGACATTTACAATGGGTTTATGAACAGCTTTATGCAGAAAAACACTTGACATACAGAATGTTGCAGTTCTGTGCCATTAAGTACCAAAATTTCCATGTATTTGCAATCCCATTTGTGTTCTGCTTTGTGTTCAGCCTCCCTATTCAAATTTTTTGAAGAAATTTGAGCTACTGTTTCATTCACAGCAGAAAAAATTCAGGTCATTTTCCTCACTGATAGGAAATGTCCTCCTCTTAGTTCCAGACATTCTGGGGTGTCTCCTCTATACACAAACCTTTGTCCCTGAGTTGGAAGCAGCGGGAGTTGTCCCCAAAGTACACATTGGAGTGTAAGATTTTTTAAACCTAAAATCAGCACAAAAGGAAAATAACTCTTAGAGACCCCCAAAATAACACTGGCTAGATTTGATTTTTCCAATAGGACTCAGAATTAAACTGTTTGCCACTGAGGATTCCAAGCTTTCATCTCTGTGTCACCATCAAAGCTTTTATTTCATGTGAATATGTGGGACACAGCCAGTGTTTCTGCTTTATGGGATATGGCTGATGGGGGAAGAGCTGAGTAAATAGTTTATTTTGCCTTTCTGTGCACATCAAAAAGCATCAGAATGTTTAGGAAATGGGAGAAGAGGAGGAGCTTGGAGAGTTGTCACTGTTTGGTTGCCTCCAGAAAGGTCACCGTGTCCTCCCGAGCGGAATTGTGTTGGAAAATGCTGCCAGTTCACACAAGCAAGACAGGAAATAACAAATCCCATACACCACACACTCCAAACCAGTGTATAAAACTGGGGAAATTTCCTTAGGAAGGGGGGTTTGTTCTGCTTCCCTTTATCATAATACTCAGAGTCTCCTCCCAGGAATTAGCACCGTCCTGACCGTGGGGTCTTATGGAACCACTTGGGGGTTGGGTTTGTTTTCTCCAAGTGTCTCCAGCAGCATCTCCTGCTGCTGATTTTTGGCATCTGAATTTTTCAAAGTTTCCAGATGGTAAATTTGGTGGGTAATTTAAATCCCTGTGAGACACCTGCCCAAACCTCCCACCGGAGTCCACAAGAAATGCCAGGGCAGAATTTTCCTTCGTTTTTCAGGAGCCATGATTTCAAATTTTGGCTTGATTTTAAACTCCTGTTTGCTCTCCAGGGCCAACTCAGCCCTTTCATCATTCTCCAGGCACCTGAAGTGAAATTGATACCTTGCTAGAACCCAAGCCAGGGCTGATCCTCAGCACAATTCCCAACTCAAAGAGTTTTTAATTGGGACTTTGATGATGCAGAGGCTTTCCCAGGATTAAGGTTGTCTTTATTGACCATAGTTTAAGTTGGAGGTGTTGATCTCCATGGCAGCCAGTGCTGATGCTGAAGGGGCTGGAGCACCAGGAGCTGCTGAGGGAGCTGGGGGGGGGCTCATCCTGGAGCAAAGGAGGCTCAGGGGACCCCTGGAATTCTCTGCAATCCCTGCCAGGAGGGGGGAGCCGAGGGGGTCAGGCTCTGCTCCCAGGGAACAAGGGCCAGGAGGAGAGGGAACGGCCTCAGGCTGGGCCAGGGGGGGGTAAATTGGAAATTAGGAACATTTTTTTCACGGAAAGGGTTGTCCAGCCCAGGGCAGTGGTGGATCCCCATCACTGGAGGGATTTCAAATCCCTCTGGATGTGACATTTGGGGACATGGGTCAGTGGTGGCCTTGGCAATTTTTCTTTGGAGTTGAACTCAAAACCAAAGGGCATTTATATCAAAACAGTACATCCCTGGAATAACCCATCATTTCCTCCATGGAATGTGGATTTTGTCCTGTATTCCAGTTCTCTTAGAAGGGAACAGTGATATACTGAGTGTATCCATCTCTTAGCATCCATTAATGGCTCCTCAAACTACTTCAATTTTGCATTGAAATATATTTTTACTCAAGAAGGGGGAAGTTTCTCTGTGATTTGTTTTCTTAGATATATTTTAACTTTTGGAGGTGAACTTTAAATTAGATTCAGAAATGCCTTTAATATCTCACCCAGTTTATCATATTTTGCATTTACAATATTTGTACTGTTAACTAGTTTATCTCAAGGCCAGAGGCAATCAGAGGAGAGCAGTGCTAATATGTGGCATATGAAACCAGATAAATAACACTAATCTAACTTTTTATTTCCAAGGAAACTATTAGAAATCAAGAGCAGATGATGTATTGCCCAACCAAGGCTTGAAGTTTTAAATCCATGGAACAACTGTTGCTTAAAAATTACAGGGTTTTTGTATATTAGGAAATTTTCAAGTGAAAATGTTTAATGATGTGTGACTTGCAAGTGCCAGAAGGAAATTTCTAGCAGTGCTATTCTTGCAAATTCTTAACCTTTGCAATGAGACATAAACCCTAATATGCTGCAACATGAGACATCACAGCATTAGACTTTGTAAGTCAAATAACTTGTGTTCCATCACTGGAGGCAAATTTCCTTTTGCAGTTTTGAGGCTGATGTTACACAATTATGAATTTTTAATTTGGGGCATGTTCTGTGTGTGTTCCAAACTGTGAAATCAAAGACTTGGTAACGAAATCATGTTGTTTGTTGGGTTTTGTTTTTTTTTTCAGAATTTCTACAAGGAGATTGAGAGAGAAGAAATGTACATAAGGTTTGTAAACATGACTGGTGACAAAGTGCCTGACGGACTCCGGCATAATTGGGGGAAATTAAGTTCTCATTAAGGAATTACTTGGGGGTTGGAGGAAAAGAAGTAATGAAAAATCATACCTTGGCTGAGCTTTAGGTAATTCAAAAGCTTGTCTTCCCTGGAACATTGAGTGCTGGAAGTTGGAGTCATGAGACTCTCTTTGTCCCTTTTCTCCAGCTCCTTCAGTTGTTGTTACAGTGAGCACTGAAATCCTCAGGTGTATCTTCTCTTCACAGAGAAAATAAATGAGCCAAAAGAAAGCTGAGCAAAGAAATAATGTTGCCTCCTGGTAAGGTACAAAATATGTGACTTGGGGTAAAAAGGACTATTAAATAATATCATGACTGATACTTGTTTTAGACTTGAAGCTTTTAGGAACCTTTCAAAATCTGTTTTCACACAAAACATGGAAATAGGTTGATGTGCTTTCTGTAAATCTCAGGGTCCCTCATCCTGCATTTGTGCTTTGGGTTAAAACTGGCTACACTGTTGTGCTAAAATGGAGCTGGTGTTTGTAATGCTGCTTTAGGCATCAAAATGTTATTCATTAATTCATTCTCAGGTGCTTGTTACCTTTTTGGAAGTTTTTTCACTTGACAACTCAACTCCCTATTGTTTAAATGGTTTTAACTGGTGTTTTAGTAGAAAAGAAAATGGCAGAATTGGGAACTGTGGACAAACCCAGGGAGTTATGAGTTGCAGGGCTGCCCTATTCTCTATAAAGACAAATTGTCTCTCAGTGTCAAATGCTTTCCTATTTTTGTTAACAAACTTACAGTGAATATCAAAGTTTAAAAGTATTTTCACTGGCTTTTTCAAAACACTATTGTAATAGTTTTAGGGGTTTTTTAATTACCACTAAAAAAGTCAACAAACAAATGAAGAGAATCCCCCTGCCAGAGGTGTGATGAGATTGAAGTTAAAAAAGAAAACTTAAATATGTCTCCACAGCTGAGCTGAAAGAGTTCTCTGTCTTGCACAAAATCTGTATTGAATTCATTACTCATCACAAGTCATTAGTATGGTGGGGTTTGGTCAAAGGTTGCACTTGATGATCTTGGAGGTCTTTTCCAACCTTAAGGATTCCATGAGTATGCATTTAAAAGAACACCATGGGAATACAAATGGTCCTAAAGGTTATCTGCACCCAGAAACTTTAAATAATCCCACAAGCATTCAGAAGACACACTTGAACCGTTGTAATCTTCAAAATAAATTACTCAGGAACACATTAAACCCAAACTTTTTTTAAGCAGCACTGTTGTTATCCCTGCAGGTATCTGTACAAGCTGTGTGACCTGCACAAGGAGTGTGATAACTACACAGAGGCTGCCTACACGTTACTCCTGCACGCAAAGCTGCTCAAGGTAACCCCCAAAACACACCCCAGGTCTGGGGAACCCTGTCAGGAGTCACCCAGAGAGATGTTTGGCCCTCAGAACTTCTGCACTTCAAACTGATTAACAGCTCTGTGCTGCAGTGTTGTCTTTTGCACGTGGAATTCATTCATGGATGAAGGAGAACCACACTGACATTAAGGTGTGGCAGAGGTAGATCTTGGGCTGAAATGGGAGTGTGGTCAAGTCAGCACCACAAATTGTAAGTGCAAAGCTGTAATCTTTAAAATATCAAGGTTATGTCATGTGTGGAAGCCTCTGAGCCTGTATTTTAGTAAATCAGCTCTCCACAGGATCTTTTTGCAAAGGCAATACAAGGGAGTATTAAAGCCTCTTCTTGAGGGCTCTTGGGTGTCTGTAAGAGATTCAGTCTTGATTTTGGAAAATTAGGCAGAGATTCAAAGGGCCTTCTTTCCAAGTTCATGCCTTTAAAAGGTACATATAATTTTAAGGCAGTGTTACACAGTTTATAACACATTTAAAGAGGCACAACAATATTGCTCCTTTTCAGGGAATATTTTGTTATAACCAGCAATATATATGGTGCCTCTAGAAAGTGCATGAAATAAAGCATTTGGGTTTCTAACACTACCCAGTGTCAGCCAGAAATGTAATGAAACTGTTTGTCATGAGCATTAATCTCACTGAAAACTTCCTGGGTAGATGATGTTGTTTCTAACATGCAGCTTGCTCATGTGATTGTGGGAGCAGGTGCTGACTGTGTTCCCCTTGTTTTCATGTAGGAAGATGCTGTTCTTGCCAACATGTCATGAAATCACATGTTTAATGCAGCCCAGTCACCACTGAATTACTGGGTTTATGTTTTCATTGTAAAAAAGCAGTTAATGGGAAAAGTAAAAATCTGAATGTGGTAAGAATTGGCATTTCTGGAAGCATTTGCTTTAGTCCCATTTATCTTCCTCGTATTCCATCACCTGCAGTGAAATCTTTCCCCCTCAGGGAGTCCTGGATCTCTTCCCACTCCCCTGAAGGACTGTAGTACCCACAGTCACAGGGGGCAGAGAGTCAGGGATGGAATAATTGAGGGCTTGGAGGGGAGTTGGAGCAGCCTGGGACAGTGGGAGGTGTCCCTGCCCATGGCAGGGGTGGCACTAGATGAGCTTTAAGGTCCTTTCTAACCCAAACCAGTCTGGAACTCTGTGCTATTACTGCTGGACTATTACAGCAGCTGTGCTAATGGTGCCCCACTTGATAAAGAAAATGATCCCATTCTAAGAAGCCCGGTGTTCTTAGCAATCCTGGATTTATTTTAAGCAATCCCAAGCAAAGCGCAGGTGTAAAAAAATCTGTTTTGTTAAATGAGATACTTCTACTGGATGCACTGGGAATTATTCACATGGGTAAACTGCATCCAAGACATAATAAGACTAAATATGATGCAGAGCACAAATGTACAATTTAAATTAAGACTCTTTAGAATGTATTTACTGTATTTTAAAATAATTAGGGGGCTATTACACAAGAAAGAATCAGTAAAATTCATCTGCAGTGCAAAAACAATGTGCCAATGGAAATACTCATTACTAAAAGCAGGGAGGATTGTTGGACACAGCCACAGAGTCACAGAATGGGTTGGGTTTGAAGGAAAGTTCAACTTCATTGGATTCCATCCCCCTGCCCTGGGCACCTCCCACTGTCCCAGGTGGCTCCAACCTGGCCTTGGACACTCCCAGGGATGGGGCAGCCACAGCTTCTCTGGGCACCCTGTGCCAGGGCCTGCCCACCCTCCCAAGGAAGAACAGTGAGTTGTTTGGTGCTGGAATTCTCTGTGTGAGGACATGGAGATGTGAGGAGATGGCTCTGACACCTCCTTGGTGCCCCAGGGCAGGAGCTCCAGTGAATAACTCAGTCTGTGCCTGGAAAGGTCCCTCTCCTTCCACAAGGGACACACAGCAGGGCTGCCACACTCTGCCCCTCACACTCCACAGCAATGAACCTTTCAGACAAGATGAAGGTTTCATTCCCTTCCACAGGTGCTGGTTTTCTGGAAAAATGATGGAATTAACCCTGCTAGAAAAAGTCATTCAAACTCTTAGCTGTTAGGGCTTGACCTGTGCTCTGTTTGACCTTTGACTAAAGTCAGGCAAATTGTGTCTTTGCTTAGAGAATGTCTTCAGAGACTAGATGAGGGCATCTTAATTTACCCCTTTGAGTTCAGTGAGAAGAAATGCTCACTTTTCTTTTCTTTTTATAATAAAGAATGGGAAATACCAAAGTAGGATTTGTCACAAGCTTTCATCACTGAGTGGATGTTTGTTTAGAGGTATAATTGCATTTTAGTCTGGAATTACTTTATATAAAAATTAATCAATCTCTCCATCTAAATTCCAGTTACTCCCAGTAGTTGGCAGTGGAAGCAAGAGTTTAGCATTGCTTGAGGAGCAGCAATATTGTGGTGTGTGTAACTAAGCAATAGAGTTTTTCTGTCAAGCCTCCAGGACAGGATTTTCAATGACACTCATCATTGGCAGATATTTCATCACACTGATTTTAATGGGATCACGTTTAGGTCAAGACTGAGAGTGTGTGAGAATTTCACCTTTAAATTTGCAGGAAGGCTGTGCCTGTGGAGAGGGAGATGCCATCATGTTCTCCAAATTACTGCAGGCTGATGAAGCACACTCAAGAAAAGAGACTTCTCTAGTATTTTTAACCCATTTTGTCAAAATTGAGGTGTTCAAAACTTTCAGAAGATAGTTGCTCTTTGCATGCTGAAAAAAAATGCCATTGCATCATAGGCTTCCTGAGGTTTGTGTTGCTCAAAAACACAGCTTTGCATGACAAAGTTCTCAAAGTTGTCTGCTTGGCCCAAACAAACATTTTGGCCAAATTAAGGATGAAATTTAATAATATATAGGAGGCAAAACTGGATGATGTAACTTGATGAATCTGTGAGTTGCCCAGAGAAGCTGTGGCTGCCCCATCCCTGGGAGTGTCCAAGGCCAGGCTGGAGCCCCCTGGGACAGTGGGAGGTGTCCCTGCCCAGGGCAGGGGGTGGCACTGGATGGGCTTTGAGGTCACTTCCAACCCAAACCAGGCTGGGATTAACATCTGCCCACGCTGCCCTTCCATCAGGCATTTGCTGGAAAAGCAGGAGCCACTCATTGCAGCCAGGCTGGATAAAGCTGCTTGTGCCTTTCCAGGCCTCCAGACACACTAGGAGTTGTAACCACCTCATTTCCATGCCTGAAAATCCTTCTGTGTTGATGTATCTTGGCTTCTCTCAACATAAACTGCAAGTGCTCCTTGTGCCCTAAGCAGGCCAAGGTCAGTCTCATCAGCCTCTCCCAGGAGACAGAGCCACCTCCAGAAGCTTCTTTGCATCTGATGGATGTAATTAGCCTCCAATTCCAGCATCCAAATGAATGCTCCCTGTGCCCAAGGAATCCAAGTGCACAAAACCCCCTCGTTAGTGCATTGTTCGTTAAATATAAAAATGTCTCTTTTTTTTTGGCCTCATTTTACTGACTTACATCACTTTGATTTGCTCTCACTTTTCCCTTTTTTCCCCTGATTTAGTGGTCAGAAGAAGCATGTGCAGCACATCTCACCCAGAGGGATGGATACCAAGCTGCTACTCAAGGACAGCTGAAAGATCAACTCTATCAAGAAATTATCCATTACTTTGACAAGGGCAAGGTAAAAAAGGGAGGAAAAAAGTGCAAATGGGTTTCATTGCTTTTCTCTCTATAACTTACAAATTAAATAGTAAACATAGTTTGCATCCAGTGACCTTCAGGAAGCACTTACAGGTAACGCTACCACAAAAATAAAGCCAAAAGAAATCAATGGTACATTTAGAACTGCTGTGTTAGGGATAAATATATGGGCATGTGAAGCCATGGAGTAAATAAAAAAGTGGTGCATGTAATTTGGGGGACTTTTGTGGCAGTTACAGGAGCTAAAGCAATCCTTCAGCTCCCCTTGTTTTCTCTGCTGTACACAAAACAATTCCCTCAGGGAATGGATGTCTGTGGTTCAATATCATCAATATTCTGAGGTGGGAGGATTTCATTACAGTTGCATCTTTTAATGCAGAAGGAATTTGCATTTGGCATTGCAGGGTGGGGAGGGGAGAGGTGAAGGGGGTGAATGTGGGAGAGAGGGGAGTGTCAGTGTTTGGGTGTCTCATGCACAAAATATGGAAGGATGGGATTAGGAATCTCCTTGTCAGAACATTTCAGAAATGTAAACTTGAGGTTTAAAAGTAAACTCTTTTGCATAAATGTAGTGCAAACAGAAATGGCATTTTCTGGTAGAATTAGAACATGATCCCCTCAACTCATGTTTTTCAGATTAGTATTTTCATAAAATCCTGGAATCATTTTAACAGAAACCATAATTCCATCATTTTGTCACAAGCTTTGCTTAAAAGGTCAAATTTTATAATTTAATGCAGTATTTAGAAGCTGTTAATAAGTGATGCTAAAGATTGTAATTCTGAACTGGAATAAAAAAATGGAAAAATTATAATTTTAAACTGGGACTAAATTGTAAAAGCACTAATTGCAGGGTGCTGCACAGGTGGCTGTGAGGGGCATTGGATTCTCCTGCCCCAAAAACTTTACTAACCCTTTATGAGTGGATAAGGAGAAATTTGTTAGAATGAGAGTCATAACTGATTTAAAAGTCTCTTTTACTATTGCATTCCTCTCTGGACAGGAAAAACCCAGAGGCCTCATGTTTTTATTTTGTTGGTTTATGTCTTTATGGCTTCCCATTAGTCCTTTATGGTGTTGGTACCAGGCAGTGGGAATTGTTCTGCTGAGCACCAGGCCAGGGAATTGCAGCTGGAAATGAAGAGCTGCAGCATCCTTTCCATCTGAAAGCCTGTCTTACAGCTGTCCCTCCTGTGCCTGGGATGGCACTGATGGTGTGTTTATACACACAAAGAATACCTGCAGTGTCCTGTGCCACCTCCCCCAGCACAGCCTGTGCTCCACAGACCAGTGAGACGAAGGCATCACTCTCAATCCTCTCAGATTTTGCAGCTGGAGAGGAGAGAAAACTCTGCCATTTTTCCAAAAGACATAGCCCTGGAAATGCTGCATTTGTCCTTTTCCTCATTGTTGGATTAAGCAACTGGATCTTCATTATTCCCAATGTCTTTGGTGAACAGTTGTGTGATTATTGCTCAGGGGCTTGGAGCAGCCTGGTCTGTGGAAGGTGTCCCTGGCCATGGCAAGGGGTGGGGTGAGAGGGTCTTTAAGGTCCTTTGCAACCCAAACCATTCCATCAGTCTGTAATTATTGCTATTTCTTGCATAACTCAAGTCACAGGACTCCTGCCTGGGTTTTGTGAGTGTTTGAGGAGATGATTCATTTCCAAAGTGCTCTTTCCTAGTTACAGGTATACCTTCTCTTATTTTCTGGTCACTCAAATTGGTGATAATTTTTCATTTTATTCAATAAAAAGGGAAATAATCAAAATCAATATACACTGGGAATATTAATCTGCATGAATTTTCAAATGTCAGGAAGCTCCAAGTGGAGGCTTCCCGTGTGGAATGAAAGTAATTCCTCTCATTTGGGACGTTCTGACATTCAGTTAAATCAACTCCTCACATTTACCTGTGCAGTTTGCAAATGTAGTCCAGCAGCTGCTTTAACCGTGATCAATATCACACCTGAAATAGTTTGCTGTGAATTTTTGGAAGACTGTGCTGATGCACAAATGAATGAATCTATTTTTGTCCCCTAATTGCCTGCCTGGCAATTCACTCTGGGTTGATCCCACTAGTTTGATTTCTGTTCCCATAAAGTTAACAAGGGGATATCAAAAGAAGGGTCACTTCACCCTGGACAGCTGTGGAGCTACTTCCAGGCTTTTACAGAAGCTCAGGAGTTTTGTTGTAAATTCTGGGACTGTTCCTCTTCCACCCCAACCTGCCTGGAGGGAGGTTGTGAACACAGGAGGGGAGGGAGGTGTGGAGAGGAACATTATGTGGAAGAAATGGAGGACAGGGATTCTCTGAAAGGTAACAAATGGTTTTGAAACGTTGCCTTTTTTGTTTTTTTAAGGGATTGTGTAGTTCAGCCTTTCAAAAACCATGATCCTTTTCTCTTAGCAGAGTTATTTCCCTGGGGGAAGGCACAGTGCACTTGTCAAGGAGAGACCAATGATGAGGTTTATTCCCTAAATATTGGCCTTTGTGGGGAGGTGAATTCAGAGGAAGGTATAATCCTCCATACACAGAGTGGAACAGAGTGAACTTCTCTGCTCTGGACCAGAAATGCTTGAGAAATTCATAGTTTAATAATACAGAGAGGGAGCTTGCACTGAAAGCAGGAGGATGGCACCTCATTTGGGCTGAGAACAAAATGCTAACCCTCACCATGAGTATCCCTGTCATTTGTAGTTCAAGATCCATTTAAGAATCTTCATTTTGATTTCTATTTTGAATCTGATATCATTAGAAAGCTTGGTTTTTTACCTATATTTGACTTTTGGTCCTTAAACCAACCTCCTGTTAAGCTGAAATACAACTTTCACCTTTAGTGAATGTGCATTTCCAGATACAACTTCTACATTTTACTATCTTTCTACTTTGTGGATTTGATTCCTCATTAGTACCACTTTTCATTCCTTTTCTAAGCTCCTTGTTTCCAAAATGAAAGATGTTTCCCTGTTCCAGGCATGGTTTTCTCTCCTAGGTGATTCCTTTTCACTGCACTATACTTTCCCAGTCCCATCTCCATCTCTCTTGGCTTGTGCCCTTAAAAGCTTTATCCTCAGGCTTATCCCAGCACTCAGACCCACTCTTTGAACTGCTCTGAAGTGTTTGCTCTCTCTGTGTTTTCCCGATTTTTCTGATTTTCAACAAAGCCCTTAATCCAAGGACTTCTCTGACAATTGGTAGGTTGAGATATCTCAGGGTGAGAAGGGAAAATAGTGCTGGGGATGAGGGAAGGTGCTGAAAGCTGAAGCCAAGGAACACTCAGTGCCCCTGACAAAGATAAGGTATTATTCTAAACAGGCCTGTGTGGTCTCTGGAGCCTCAAAGGAAGCAGCAGCATTGTTATTCCTGCCTGGAAAAGTGTAGGAACCGCAACATGTTTCAGGTTTGCCACTGGATGCCGCAGTCTATAAATCAGGACATGTTTTCCTCTGCTCCTCCATAAATTGAAAGTGTTGGTCCCGAGGAGAAATAAGTAAATAAATGCACACTGCTCATTTATTTCTGCTCCTCTTCCCTCCTCTCCTCCAAAAAAAAAAAACCAAAAACCAACCCTTTTCTGTTTTACCTCAGCCAGAAATCACAGAATAGTTGGAATGACACAGTAAATGCCATGCTTTGACTTGAAATGCCTGGGTTTTCAGGCTCATGGGATGGCATCAAATGGCTTTTTCTTCTTTCTAACAAGAGAGTGGTGGAGTTCACCTGTCTGCCAAACATCAGCACGAGGCTCCTGGCAGCTCCTACCCCACGTCAGACAGGAGCCCGTCCTGAGGGCTGTGAAGGGCAGGCAGCCTTTGGAGAGCAAGGATGCAGTGTCTGACCATGTTCCAAATGAGTTTAGTTCTTTGCTTGAAGGGTTTCCAACCTGCCTTTATCTTGCATGCAATGCTAACAATGGAGAAATACTGTGCTGCAGCGTTTTATTTCAAATATTAAGCTTGCGTGTTGGTTAATTAACGCTATGTGAAATTTAAAGAGCTCACACATCAGAATATTCACAATAATATTTTTATCCCAGACTATTTCATTGCTACTGACCATTAACTCAGCAGGAGCTAAGAAATACCCTGAGATCCTTCTTTGCTGCTGTTAACCTCAAAAACTAAATTGGATGCTGTAGCTCTTTCTGAGCAACAAGCAATCCAGCTTGAAAAATAAATTAAATCACTGAGTTTTCTCTAAAAAAATCTCCTTTTGCATCTTCAGAGGCTTTCCCATAACAATTTGCAGCTCGTGTCTACACAACTAAATTTAGGCAACACACATTTTTCTTATGCCTTCAGTATAAAAGAAGCATTTTCCTTGCACTCTCACCAGCCTCCCTCTCTGGTCCCCTCTCCAGATAAATTGTTTCTCACATTAATGAGTTGTACCTTGTACAAATCCTGTGTAGTAGCTCCCTGTACGACTCATTTCTCCAGAAGACCTGCCATGTCCTGGGCAAACCTGGGAAACCTTCCAAGGCAGGAAATCTGTGAGGCAGCAGATTGGGAGTTATTGACCTTCAAGAATATAGATTTCATTTATCAGGATCCTGTGCCACAGCCATGCTGTCCTCACCTGAATAAATTGGCTCTGGAGTAAACAGTTGGATTTTTCAGAGGGTTTTGCAGGGGATTTGAGCCACACAGTTCCTGTTTCATGTTTGGATGTTGGAAAAATCACCAGCTTTGGGGATGTTGGAGGTGGTGTGGTCGAGCTGCACAAACAGGAAAAGCCAGGCAGTTCAGGAAAGGGCCTCAAGTTGCACCAAAGAAATACTGGATATTGGGAAAAATCTTTCATGGGCACAGGCTTCCTGGGGCAGGGGTGGATCCTCAGCCCTGGAGCAGTTTTAAAGCCCTGTGGATGTGGCACATGGGGACATGGGTCAGTGGTGGCCTTGGCAGTGATTGGACTTGATGGTCTTGGAGGGCTTTTCCAACCTAAATGATTCTGTGTTCTGTGAAACTGTGGACTCTGGAGTCCAGGGCACTTGATTTTTAGAAATAGAATTTTACAATTCAATGTTCCATTGTATTCCTTCAAAGGATTGAACCAGACAATTGGATTTCAAAATGAAGATGTTGGAGGGGAGTGGGCTTTTTAAAGGGATGGTAACAACAAATCCATGACTGGGTTTTAGAGAAAAGCACCCAATGCTTTTCTCTCAGACAGACCCCTTGGCTGGAGAGGGGCCAGGTCAGAGACTGGCAAAAACTGAAAGAATCTTTTCCCACTGTTGAGACACTTTTATCGTGTATGTGCAGTATGATAGAAAAAGTACCTGGAAGTGCTCCATTGAAAATTATGTACAAAATATGAGCAGTGTCACTTGTAAACTGACTTTTGCAGAATCTTTAAAGTAATTTGATGAATTTAAGGCAGAAACAAATGTTGTTCATAGTATCTGGAGCCTCTCTGCCGTGACAGGCAGAGAGATGGGATTTTCTAGCCTGGAGAGTAGAAGGCTCCAGGGACAACTTAGAGCCCCTTCCAGTGCCCAAAGGGCTCCAGGAATGCTGGAGAGGGACTGGGGACAAAGTATGGAGAGACAGGACACAGGGAATGGCTTCCCACTGCCAGAGGGCAGGAGAGATGGGATATTGGGAAGGGATTCCTGGCTGGGAGGGTGGGCAGGCCCTGGCACAGGGTGCCCACAGAAGCTGTGGCTGCCCCATCCCTGGGAGTGTCCAAGGCCAGGTTGGAGCCACCTGGGACAGTGGGAGGTGTCCCTGCCCATGGCAGGGAGTGGAACAAGATGCTCTTGAAGGTCCTTTCCAATGCAAATCAATCTGGAATTCTGGGATTCTGTGATGTTGTTTTCTCTTCTTCATCCTGTTCTTACCCAGGATTCAGTGGAAGAACTGAGTGAGTTTTTTACAAATCTAAAATGGTTTAGACTTGCAATTATTCCCAGTCTCATTCAGCTCCAAACCTGTTTGCCTGAGATCATCTGTAAAATGGGAGTAGCAATGGTTTGGTTTTGGGGAGTGACTGGTTAAATCTGGAACTGGTTAAAACAGGGAACCAGGACAAGTGAAATGGTGGTAACACTGTTGTCTTTGAAATGAATTTTCGCAGAAGTTATGGATGACTAAGTCCAAAAGAAAATGACAGTCAAGATGAGGAGAGGTTAAATGATTTTGAAAGGTTTCACTTGCTGACTTACCAAACAACTGAATATTAGTGCAGTTTCTATGGCTTGATGGAATATTGCTCTTCTGAGTCAAAGGTAACTCAACTTACTATGTGGAAATGTGCTCCTTTTTCTGCAACTGTGCCTTTACTAATATTCAAGTGTTAATTTTTGTTGAGAAAGAAAAATGTCCTCTGTGTCATCATGCTAGATTAGATACATAATATGGATAAAAACATTTGGATCCTTCCATTTGCAAGGGTTGTGTTGCAGAGCTCACAGTCTGCCTTGTAATTTCCTGCAGACATGATCCCTCATTACCGTGATTGTAATTAGTCCTTCTGAGGTGTTTTTCACCTTCAAGGCACTTCACGAACATGAGGGAGCTCATGCTCATTCCAGTCCTCTTCCCTAGATAAATCATGTTCTGAACCTTGTTGTAGAAATAAGGAAACTCAAGAGGAGGGGTTGAGCATCACATGGAGGTGTGAGGGAAGGTTAATTCGGCTCCTCCAGAGCAGCCATCGCTTTTTTTGTCCTAAATTAGGTCACCACTCAGCCTCTCTCTGCCCAAACATCTGTCCATTTGTTTTCTGGGGGACTCAAAAGCTCCTATTCCCTCACTCTGTAGTTTTTAGCTTGTGTTTTGTCTATGCTTTGAGGGTTTTGCTGCCCTTTCTCCCTGTTATCTCTGTAACCATTTTTCCTTGGGTAGCTCCTCATCTCCTCCAGCATCAGCAGCTCCCTGCCTCTCCAGGCTGCTGCTTTCCAGCCCTTCCCTCTCAGTTTGCCAGGACAATCCTTCAGTCCATCCATCCTTCCCTTTGCCCTCTCCTTGAAAACTGGCTCCCTGTTTCCAGGGAGGAGCCAGTGGGAGCTGAGCCACATCTTGCTTTTGTGGTATTGGCATGTTGCACATGAAGACTTGCTGAGGTTTCAGCCTGACTCAGCTCCCAGTTGCCAATTCCTAGGGAAAAAAAAAAAAAGATATTCAAGGTCCCAGTCAGGAGTTTATGCTACTAAATCCTGCCTGACTCCTCAGCAGTGCTGGCACCATTCTCCATCACTGACAGTCATATGAACCCTTGATGTTTTACTCTTACTTTTTAAATCAGCATCTAGAACCAGGAATTTTCCTAAAAGTTCTTCCTTTTTCCAAGCTTTCCTGATATTCTAAGAAATACTATTTCAACTTGCAGAACAAAAGGCAAACAAAATTCACCCAACATTGATTTTGGGCTTTGAGAGGTGAGATTTGTGCGTGTGTGTTTGGGGGGCTTTTGTTTTTAGGGTGTAAATATCTCTTATTTATGCAGTGATTTAAAGCAGATGGGACTGGAGAACCTGTTTGGGGTGGATGCAGAAATCAGCTGTGTGCCTGAAGGTTTCCCCAGGACACCATTCCTCTTCTCTCTGCCACATCCACCTCCCACCATCTTTGGAAGTTGTGGTGGTTCATCTCAAATTCCTCATTCCCAAAGGTGGATGTTTTTGGGGAGTGATGGGGAACTGTGTGTTCAGCCCTTTCCCTCAACCCTCCTTCATCCAACTGCTCTTTGCTGCTACATCCACCTCAGGATTTCAGCAGGGCCAGGAACATGTGGCCTGATGCTGAGAGGAGAATTAGGTGGTGTGGACAGAGGATTTAAATTTGAGAGCTAATACAATCTAAATGGATTTATAACTAGTTCCAAATCTCATTTTTTTAATAAAGGCAGGTCAGCACTGCCAACCAAATTTCAGCAACAGAGGCAGATCATCAAGCATGATCTTAGATAGCCTGGTGTGCTAATTTAAGTGTGTTTTTGGGTCTCAGTAGTTCTTTATCCTTAGAGTAGGAAAAAAAGTGAAAAATGCACATTTAAAACCATTCTTGCTGCTCCTCATTAAGGTTGTTGCCTTCTGAAGAGCTGAAGGATACTGTTAAATTTCTTTGGGTCAGTTGAGACGGCTGCTGAATTTCATGGTTGAAGAACAAGAGGAGGAAGAACCAATGGAAATATAATGAGTATTTGTTCAAAGCAATATCTGCAAATTGCCTGTCCTGTCTAATATAGATTATAGATATTAGAGGGAGAGAGAGGTGATTATGAAGCATAATCAATCAGCAGCATTTATCCAAAGTCCTGTGGGTTTCTTTGTGGACAGGCTGTGTTTACACATTACTGAGTATCTGGTTGGGCTGGCAGGAGTCATTTTATTTCTGAAGCACTTTGATCATTTGACTTGATTTGCATCAAGTAAATTTACATCCCCTGCCAGGGAAGGTCATGGAACAGATCACCTTGAGTGCCATCACATGGCACGTGCAGGACAAGCAGGAGCTTGGGTTTGGGAAGGGCAGGTCCTGCCTCACCAGCCTGGTCTCCACCTCTGACAAGGGGACCTGCTTGGGGGATGAGGGAAAGGTGTGGGATGTGGACGAGGGCACCAAGTGCACCCTCAGTCAGTTTGCAGGTGATACCCAGCTGGATGTGCTGGAGGGCAGGAAGGCTCTGCAGCAGGGTCTGGACAGGCTGGATCCACGGGCTGAGGGACAGCAGGGCCAACTTCTTGGATCACCACAACCCCACACAGTGCTCCAGGCTGGGAACAGAGCGGCTGGAAAAGGACCTGGAGGTCTGTTTGACCCAGGGTGTGCCCAGGTGGCCAAGAGGCCAGTGGCTCTGGGCTGTGCCAGCCATGGTGTGTCCCAGGACCAGGGCAGGGACTGTGCCCTGTGCTGGCACTGCNGGGGGGAGCCGGGGGGGGGGTTCGGGGTCTGCTCCCCAAAAACAAGGGCCAGGAGGAGAAGGAACGGCCTCAGGCTGGGCCGGGGGGGGTTAAATTGGAAATTAGGAACATTTTTTTCATGGAAAAGTTTGTCCTGCCCAGGGCAGAGGTGGATCCCCATCCCTGGAGGGATTTCCAAGCCCTGTGGATGTGGCACTTGGGGACAGGGGTCAGTGGTGGCCTTGGCAGGGCTGGGAGTGGTTGGACTCGAGGTTCTTTGAGGCCTTTTCCAACCTAAACAACTCCCTGATTCTGATTTGTATCAGTATAGACATGTCTAACCCTGCCCACAGCTCTTTGGCACGTCAGATGCACAGTGTTTTCAGGCATGTGACACAATACATTTTTTTGTGTTTTATTCAGATTTATTTTATTCTAATGCTGTTGTTTAACCAAGGTATGTAATTCAGTTTCTTTGTTGTTGTTTTGTGATTTTTTTCCCTAACAGATGTGGGAAGAGGCCATTGCCTTGGGTAAAGAACTTGCAGAACAGTATGAAAATGAAATGTTTGATTATGAACAACTCAGTGAACTGCTGGTAGGTTTTTTTAATGACATAGACACTGCAATAATTTGTTCAGAGTTGGATTTGTAAGCTTTTAAGATTCTATCAAAAATACTGTAGTTGTGACAGTAAAACATAGAAATAAATGCCAGTTTTGGCTTTGTTGGACCAATGCTGATTAACTGGCTACCACTGGAGGGCCTGAAAAAGATTGAATTTATTTTTTTTAACTGAAAGAAAAATATTTTGGTAATGTTTAGCTGATTTATTTGGGGTATAAAAGGAAATTTGGAATTTAAATATAAATGGGAAGATGAAAAAAATCCCCATTTTCTCTCAAGTGTCTTTCCTTATTCACATTTCTTTTTTTAGGTCTGAATAATTCCCAGGCATTCATGTCTAGAGTCAGTTATTTTTGCCCTGACATTACCCATTCATTATGCCTGCACCATTTTTTTTCTCCTCTTCTCTTCCCAAGAGATAAATGGCAGCTGTCACTGTCTCTCCTAATGTCCCAATCATTTCCATGGGAGCTGGGACATGATTCCAGTTTGACTGTGAAAATTCCAGATTCACAGGTTTTCAATACATTTTACCTTTGCCCTCAGAGTACATTTTCCTAAATTTCTTTGAATTGTTTCTCTGCTTTCTTTATCCCAGTCTGTCTGAGCTAGGCAGTCACCTGGTGTTGGCATTGTTGGGCAACCCAGCTCCTCACTCCTCCTTGGTGGGATGAGGGAGAGAATCAGAAGAGTAAAAGTGAGCAAAAGTAGATAATAAAATTAGTTGAGTAAAGACAGTTTAATAGGGAAAACAGGGAATTCATTCCCCACTTCCCATGGGCAGGCCATCCATCCATCCCCAGGAAATCAGGGCTCCTTCATGGACAACAGTGACTGGGCAAAGAAAGTGCCATCACTCCAAACATGCCCCTGTTCCTTCCTCTTCCCTGAGCTCTAATGCTCAGCGCGATTCCAGGTGGGATATCCCTGGGGTCAGTTGGGATCAGTGTCCCTTCCCAACTCCCTGTGCAGCCCCAGGCTCTCCCTGGGGGGTGAGGAGCAGGAAAGGCCTTGGCTCTGTGCAAGCCCTGCTCAGCCCTGACAGAACCATCCCTGTGTTCTCCACCCTGTTCCCAGCACAAAGCCAAACCACCACCCCACACCAGCCACCAGGAAGAAAATTAACCCTTCCCCAGCCCAAGGCAGCCCAGGTGGCTCAGAGCCATTTTCCCAGAAGCATCTCCAACCCCATCTCCCCACAATTTCCATTATTCCGTGGCCTGCCCTGTTGTCACAGGGCTGTGTTCAACAGAGAATCTTCATTTCAATATGAAAGGAATTGGGTAGAGATTGTTCCTCAGCTGGAAATGATTGTCATGTGTCAGAAATGATTATTCACCAGGGTGTAGGTACTCTCTGAGTTCCTCAGTTTTAATTTTCCATGTCCTTTTTGCTTGCACATGGGAACATGAACGAGTTTGTCACAGAGGCAGCTCTTCTTTAATTATCCAACTGTATCCTTTTTGGAGGAGAAGTTGGAATTAGCACTTTATTTATCGTAGCTGATGGCCAATAATCATAGAATCCCAGACTGGTTTGGGTTGGAAGGGACATTAAATCCCATCCAGTCCCACCCCTGCCATGGTCAGGGACTCCTTCCACTATCCCAGGTTGCTCCACCCTGGCCTTGGATGCTTGCACCAATCAGATACTTTTCATCCTTCCTCTTGAACAGGAAATATGTCATTATTCACATTAACCTGCATAATTCCAGTCAGTGGTTTTAACCAGGTGTAGTTCATCTCCCTATGGATATGGACTTTCTCCCTCTTAGAACAGGGGAGACCTAGAACTTCCAATTCTCAAATCAGACAACTGAGTTTATCAGCTCTTTATTTATCAGCCAAGAGAAACTGAGAGAGATGTCACGAAATTATTCCTGACATGCTTTGGTTATTCATCCCTCATAAGGCAAAGATCAAATTCATGCTCCTGAATGAGTCAGGTCTCACATCCCCCCCTCAGCTTTTCTTATTGCTGCTACTGCATAGCACTTCTTTTTTTTTCTCCCCACAATAAAATTTAGAAGTTTTTTGTTCTTTCTGTTCCCCCTCTTGTCTCTTTTATTGAAGCAATATTAAATATTAGACTCTAAGACAATTCACAAATGACAAAATAGTTTTGCTCAGAAAGACACGGCAGATCTAGGTCTTTAAAGTCTTCTTGCCATTTATTGTTATTTGTCGTGTGGGAGCAGCAATAAACCTTCCCCCCAAATCAGGAGTCATTCTCTTTACAGAAATAATACACCAAAAATAAGTTAATGAACAGATCGTGTGGAGCTGCTCATTTGTTATTATTTCATCATTTGAGATGAAGAAGGATCGGGTGTCGCAAACAGATGGTGTCTGACATGCCTGTGTTTATTCCAGAATTTCCATTGCCCTGCAATTCTCAACTGCCTGCTTTCCATATGCAAATTAATAGTTGGAAATATGGGAGAGAAGTAGTAGAAAAATGTAATGAGATGTAACAGCCCCAAAGTGACAAGTCAGCATCACTGAGAGGAGCTGGCTCTGCTGGGGTGTGGCTCCATCATTCCGGTGTTTTGGCATTGGAGGTGTCACCACTGGGAATTCAGATTGCCTTTCAAACGCCTGAGATACTGGATATGGAACAGTGGGGTTCACCAAGGTGAAGTTCATCAAATTTGGGATATTGGAGATGGAACTCTGAGGTTCACCAAGAGGAGGTTCATCAAAATTGAGATATTGGATATGCAATGATGAGGCTCATCAAATTTGGGATATTGGAGATGGAATGATGAGGTTCACCAAGATGAGGTTCATCAAATTTGGGATATTGGAGATGGAACTCTGAGGTTCACCAAGAGGAGGTTCATCAAAATTGAGATATTGGATATGCAATGATGAGGCTCATCAAATTTGGGATATTGGAGATGGAACTCTGAGGTTCACCAAGAGGAGGTTCATCAAAATTGAGATATTGGACATGGAGCAGGGAGGTTCACCAAAGAAGTATAAAAATAATGGCTACAAAGTCTGATGTTGCTCAAATTTTAGCACGTGTTTGATGGAAAAGTGAGAAAAAAGAGGCAAATGAAACATCTTTAATTTACAGATGCACACAGGAGAGTTCTTAAGTATAGGGAATCTCCTTAAAGTTCAGGTCATTAAAGTTCCTTCTGTTTATTTTGCAGAGAAAGCAAGCCCAGTTCTATGAAAATATTGTGAAAGTCATAAGACCAAAACCAGATTATTTTGCTGTTGGATACTATGGCCAGGGATTCCCAACCTTCATAAGGGTAAGTGTCCACTTTTTTCCACAGAAGAAAGCAAGGTTTCTTGCTGTGGAAATTTCCCTTGGTTATGGAGAAATCTGTCTAACACTGATACTTGATTTTTGGATGTATGAAACAAACACTCTTTTTTACTATGGAATAACTGAATTTCCGTAGAGAAACTTCAAACATATCCAATGCTTTCTATTTCTTCATTTCTATTTGACTGGAAATGAAGATATATCACCCAATCCATCACTCAGAGTCATAACCAGCACCATCTGAAATGGGGGCATTTTTGCCTGAGAGTTGATATTTATATTTATACATAGATATGAGTATGGTAGGGAAGCCTTTCCCTTGTGCCCCTGTTCTCATGTGAGTATCCTTTCCAGCACAGCCACTAAAATAAGGTTGACTATCAGAGGTGTGTGATACCTGTAATTACAATCTTTTATCAACGACTTGCCTGTGCCATGTGTCATTTTAAAACACCTGTCACTTGAGTGATGCCAGGAATGTAGGTTTAGTGACATTTTTGATTTTTTCCCACTAGTATCAGGATTTTTCTGAGTTGAATTAGTATTATGCATCTGTATTATGATTCTCTAGCTAATTTAGTTCAGCCTCTCTGGGCAAGCTTTGCCAGGACCCCTCCACCCTCACAGGGAAGAATTTCTTCCCAATATCCCATCTAATCCTGCCCTCTCTGAGGAGAACAAAACACAACCTTCCCACTGAGTTCAGCCAAAGGGATATCAGGCAGAACAGTGTTAGTCTTAAACTGCTTTTTTTTTCACAGCCGAATGAGGGTTTTGTAAGTGCAGGAAAACACTTATGGTGCTTTATAACAGCCTCGTGGATTGGTCAGTTTGTAATAAATGAGCAACAAAAACCTTGAAAAAGAGGTTACTAAATGCTTTGCTGATGAAGAAAATCCTCATTACAAGCTTTTCCCTCTGTTCCAATATTCCCTGTGAATTACAATTGTATGTACATGAATTACAGTTATATATAGACTGTTTAAGCATCTATTACCACCTTTTTTTCCTCAATTTGAGAGTATTCTTTCATCTAGTGAGCATTTCAAAAGGCACCCTTGCAGAATTAGACCCAACTGGGCAAAAGGAAACTATTCCATGTTCCTCCTCTAGTCATAACACCCTTTTTTACTAAGTGCTGTAGAATTTTTTCACCAAGTGTTCACTTTGTGAGGAATAATGAGGTTAAGCATATTCAGATGCAAATTTTATTCAAACTTACTTTAATGTGTTTGATCAGTTAAAAATATGCATCCTCTTTTGCATTTTTCTTAATAATTTAATTGAATCAGTGTATAAATGGGTTGTGTAAAATATATCTTAATTTTCTTTATTGTTAAAGAAAAAACAATACTTAACAAATACAATATACCTAATTTTAAAGTTATGCTGTGTGCAGACAACTTTTCAAAGGCAAAAATCTAATACACTAATATAAAGCCTATATCAGTCCTTCTAAAAGAATCCGTGGTTTTGATTATTCCTCCTCAAATTGGCATCATTTTATGTTTATATTTTTCTCTGCTACTCTTGTCTGCTCACCTCATTGCCTTTTAATAAATTTTTATGTATAAAAATCCTAATTCTGTTTATTTATATCCATTCCACCATTACCTGTGGAAGGGGGAGGAGAGGAATTACAGAGAGAGATCTAGGATTTGGGATACATAATTTGTCTTAATATATTTTCAATGGCCACCAATTTTATAGATCCTTGAAATCATGTATTTAGCTGACTTTATTGAGGTTCATACATACACCTTAATGATCTCAGCATGAAACAGAGGTGAGAAAACCCATTTATACTTTATTGAGTTGGCATAAAATATTTGTAAACTATTGATTTACCACAGTGTGAAGAAGGGGAAATTTCTCACTTAACAGCATTGGAGTCAACACTTCTGAGATCCCAGTTCTTTGCTGAGGATACTGGTTTTAGCAGGATTTGATTTGTCCATCTGTTTGCAGAACAAGGTGTTCATTTACCGGGGCAAGGAGTACGAGCGCCGCGAGGACTTCGAGGCGCGGCTCTTGACTCAGTTCCCCAACGCGGAGAAGATGAAGACAACAGCACCACCAGGGGAGGACATCAAAAACTCCTCTGGCCAGTGTATCCTTGGCTTGTACACAGGGTGAAACAGTGAATCCGGCAGCACAGGTCAAGGATTTGTGGCCAACGGGAGCCCTTCTGCCCTTTTGGGTGATTAGGGGATCCTGGGCCAGGACCAGCAGTGCCCTGGGGCCTGGAAGGCAAACCCTGTCCTGGGGGCACCAGGAGCAGCATCCCTGGGCCAGGGAGGGGATTATCCTGCTCTGCTCTGCTCTGACCTGGGCCAGATGAACCTCCAATATTGGGGCAGTTTGGGGCACCCAGGCTCCCCAGGGCAGTGGGCACAGCCCCAAGGCTGCCAGAGCTGCAGGAGGGGTGGGATGAGCCTCTCAGGGGCAGGGAGTTCTCCTGGGGATGGTTCTGTGCAGGGTCAGGAGTTGGACTGGATGGTCCTTGGGGGTCCATTCCAACTCAGCATATTCTGATATTCTGTGTAATACACAAATGTCATTGCTCTGTCCACGTTTGTGTGTTCCTGTGTGACTGAAATTCACTTTTCACTTCTTAACCCCTGCATTCAGATATCCAGTGCTTTACTGTAAAGCCAAAACTGGACTTACCATCTAAATTTCACCGGCCGGTGTCAGAGCAAATCGTGAGGTGCGTTTGGGTGGCTTTGTGATTTTATCAGTCTCCTTTATAAAAGATTAGTTCTTGCTGGATAATGAATCTGTACAAAGCCAAGAATGATGAGGACATTTCATGGTAATTCTTAACATTGGCAGAGCTTCCACCCAACCCACTGGAAAGCATTTTGTATTTATGCAGGAACTTTTTCTAATACTGGAGTTTAGCAGCAATTCCTGAACAGGGAGTATTTGATGTTCATTGTGCTTCTGGGGATTGCAACTAGATGGTCTTTAAGGTCCCTTCCAACCCAAACCATCCTGTGATTCCATGATTCTTTTCCCATTTTTTCAGTTTCTACAGGGTGAATGAAGTCCAACGATTCGAGTATTCGCGGCCCGTTCGAAAGGGAGAGAAAAACCCCGACAACGAATTCGCGGTAAAAAATATTAAAGAAAATGGAACACTTTGGGTGGGCTTCTTTATTCCCCAGTATTTTCAGAATCTGAACAATTCATTATCGTTCGGTGGCTGAAAAATAAATTCTAGGTTTAAAGTGATTATTTTTCATAGGAGTTCAATTAAACCTATTTGTCATGTTCTGTTTTATACCAGTAGGGAAAAAACGGGCAAAGCTGTATTTATTTTGTTATAAAACAGCTGTTTTGAAACTGGTTTTTAAGTTGCTACACCTGAAACAATAGGTGTCCCTTGCCAATACTTGTCTTGCCATGAAGATTCCAGTCAGGCATCTAAAAATCTTTTTTTCACTAATACCTTTTTCCTTTTTTTTCCCCCCTTTTTTACTAAACTGTATGTTTCCTCTAATGGCCAATAAAACTATTTGCTGTGAGGGTGGGCAGGCCCTGGCACAGGGTGCCCAGAGAAGCTGTGGCTGCCCCAGCCCTGGGAGTGTCCAAGGCCAGGCTGGAGCCCCCTGGGACAGCGGGAGGTGTCCCTGCCCAGGGCAGGGGGTGGCACTGGATGGACTTTGAGGTCCCTCCCAACCCAGACCATTCTGTGATTCTGTGAGCAGTGACAATCCAGTAAAACCAGTGGATCTTTTCCACAGCATTCTCCTTTGGTAGGAGAGCAGTTGTTCTCTGCTAAGTCACGTATCAGATTTAAATCCATGTTGCTCCATCTTCCCCACAAGCAGATTCCATTTGAAATTCCCCCCTGGCTTCCCAACATATGTTGTACTGTGGTTCCTTTTCCTGGTGATGTTTTAAGGCTTTGCTGAAGTTCAAAGCTGCCCATCTGATAACGTGGTGCTTCTGGTCCATTTGCAGAACATGTGGATTGAGAGAACCATCTATGTGACAGCATATAAATTACCAGGGATTCTGAGGTGGTTTGAAGTCAAATCAGTTTTCATGGTAAGATCCATTTGGCCTTATTGAAATTACATTAAAAAATGGGAGTTTTATAGAGCCAGGAAGCATTTCTGTGCCTGTGTGACTGTGTTTGATTTCTGTGAACAAGAAGTCCATGGGATGTGTGTGGCACCCAAAGGGGAACCTGCTGAGGGTGCTGATTACTCCAGGAGTGTTTTGCTATTCCTGAGGGAAGGGAATACAGCCAGCCTTCCTAGTATTTTTATAAAGAATTTATGGCTCCCACCAGCTGAGCCCTGTGTCTAAAAGGAAGAGGAACCAGAGGTGGTGCCCCATCCAAACAGATCAAGCCTGAATTTCATAAAAGAGAAGCTGTGTATTCTGATTGTCATTTCATCAAATTCTCCCACAAATCAAATGCATTGTATGTGTGTGCATTTCTTGCCATGTGTGATTAAAGGTTGTTTTTGTTTCTTCTCCATATTTGCTTAAATATACCCTCAGCAACCTCACAGAGTAACTCCAAATTACTCATTTCTCTGTTCAACCATTTAGACTGTTTAGATAAGACATATCCATTAAACGCCTTAAAGATTAAATTATTCTTACGCAGCTGTAATTTTTAAGTAGCAATAAAAACATTGTTACTGCATTTTTTAAATCTCTCTTGTGAGGCTTATTTTTAAAGGAAAAGAACAATTTGCATATGATTAATTAAAACCTTTTTCATTGCTCCATTGAGGTTATGTTGGACAGTTGTATTTGGATGAACAGAAGTAATGCAGAAAATTACTATGGTATCTATAGTAACAGAATATGAATGTGATGTGTGACAGTAATAGGCAGCTGAATAAAACACATTGAATTTTTAATGAATTTTGTAGTTTCAATATAATCCTGATGGAGAAGATTGTATTTATCTTCATGATTGCAAAAAAAGTGTTGTTTGGAAAGGCTGGCAAATGGGATGCAAGTCTCTTTTCCTGACAAGCTCAGAGCAGAGCCTGACAGGCAGTTTGTGTCCACACACCCCTAACACTCTGCTTGGCATCAAAATGGGCAGAAACCCTGGGAGGTTTGGTGAGTCAGGATTGGATTGGTTGCATAGCTGAAAGATGATCCCAGAATGGAACTTAATACTCTGTGGGAAGACAGTTTTTGATAACTTCTGACCTCCTCTGGCATAGTTGCTACAAAGTGGGTATTGACTTTCTGCAAGATCCCTGTCAGCTAAAATGCTGGAAGTGGGATCACGAGGTTTACATCCCTGTAATGCTAAATTGTGATTATGGGTCCAGATATTATTGATCTCTTGCTAAGCACCGTGATGCTCAAGCAGCTTTGCACGTTTCATATTTTATTGATGGAACTGAAACATCTTTAAAGGAGTAAGTGAGATCACATGAAATCAGTGCTGAGAGAACTGAGGAATGTAATAAATGCAGTGTATTATGTTACATAACCCATAGGAACATGCAGAATTGCTTTTAATCTATTGGCTTTTAAAAGTCCTTCAGACTACTTTTACCTAAACCTTTTCAGTCCATTCATTATCTGCAAGGAATTTGTGGCCCAAATTCACTATTCTGTGTCTGATTTGGTTTAGCTGGACACAAGTAAGGGAAACATCTGCTGAGACCAGGCAGTGAATTAGAACCTGGAGTTTGACTCACACTTGGTTTTAAAAAGTACAACTGCTAATCCCTGCTTTGCTTTTATCTTGTGAATTTGTAGTGGTGCAAATGTTTCAGGAGGGTGTGATTCCTGTTTGCCCTGACTGGAGTTTGTAGTGCCCAGAGTCAGCAAACTCCTGGAAACAAGGCTCAGCATTGACACATCTAATAAATAGCTCTCAGTAAGTTCCAAAGCCCAGTTTATAGTTGTAGGATGGGAAGTGCAATTCTCCATCTGCTTTTAAAAAATGAGAGGGAGGATTGTAAGAGTAGTAAAAGAAAGAGAATGAGAAAGAAAGCTGTGATTGCTGCTACAGAGGAGTCAGAAAAGCTGTCAGCTCAATGAGTGCTAATTTCTGGAGCTGCTCAAGAGCTTTAAAAGCAATGGTTCATCAACACATTATTGCACAGTTATAAGCCCATTAATACAAATGACAGAATCCTAAATTTAGCCTATAATGTTCTTGGAATATGGACTCCAGCTTTACTCTCCCAATCCAAGCTTCCCCCAGTGCACATGCAGCTCTGTCCAAGCCTGCTCTGCTCCCTGTTCCCAGCAGAAACATAAGGCTCCTTCCCTACCTTCCAGAATAATTCAGCAGGCAGACTGTTAAAAATGCTAATTAAAACATCCTTGATGTAATCAGCTGGCAGGTGGAAGAGTAACAACTAAAGAGATTTGATTATAAGTGGTTCTCAGAAACAGGGTAAGCAACTGATAGCCAGGTAGAAGTGCTGCTTTGTTTATGTAGCATTTATGTAAATTAGGGTGTAATCAAATATACACTTGCATTTTCCACACAGGCCTCAATTAACCTTCCTTTTCTCTTCCTACCACATCATTTTTTTAGTGTAAGCAGCCTGTGTCTTTCAGTGAGGGCTGTCTACACTCTGGGTCACTGCAAGTTAGTAATTTTTAGCCCATTGACTAATATTTAAAATCTTCGAATACTTTTTTTTGCAACATTCTGAAAGACACAGTATCTGTGCATTAAAAAATAGCTGGAGATCAGTCCATTAAAATAAGGCAAGTTTCAGACAGCTTAAGAGCTAATTCACATCTGAGGAGTTCTCTTCATTGAAGTCCAGGCTATGGGAGAAAGAAAATTTCTGCCTTCAGTTCTTGACATTCAGATGAAGAAAATGTGACCTCGTGGGAAAAAAGCACAGCAGATTGCTGAGATGTCATCTCTGCTACACATTAAACTTGATGTCCTTGGAAATGCACTGAAATAATGGCTGCAAAAATACCTTCTGGATTTTTGAGCTGCTTAGGATTACATTTGCCATCAGAAAATCCACGTTAAAGTTATCATTTCTTTCTTGCTGCTGCGTTAAGCTGGATCTTCTTTGTGCTGCTAAAACTCACCGACCCTTAATCTCTGATGTTCTCCATAATCCTCCCAAAAGCTCACGTGGTTCCTGCCAGAGCCTTTCTGAATGTTGTGCTGAGTTGTAATCCATCCTGCAGCAGCAAAATGCGTTTAACTTCCTCCCCTGATACTGATCATCATATCAGTGAATAGACACTAAATATCTAAATGGCTGAAATTGCCCTTTCTGGTAATTATTGGTCAAAAATCATAGAATGCCCTTGGTTCTGAAATTCCTGAAATGTTCCCAGCTGCGGTGGTTTGATGAACAGCCAGTTAAAAACTCTGCTCCTTGATTTAAAAGCAACTCTTGGTTTGGTTTCAGGTTGAAATCAGCCCGTTGGAAAACGCAATCGAAACCATGCAATTAACCAATGACAAGATCAATAACATGGTTCAGCAGCACTTAAATGACCCCAATCTGCCCATCAACCCTCTCTCCATGCTGCTCAATGGCATCGTGGACCCTGCAGTCATGGGAGGCTTCACCAACTATGAGAAGGTGAGGGCAGGTCTGTCTGTCCTGCAGGGCTCCAGGAAGGACATGGAGCTGTTGGAGTGGGTCCAGAGGGGCCACGGAGGTGGTTGTAGGGATGGAGCAGGTGGGAGAGTTGGGATTGTTCAGCTTGAGGAAGAAAAGCTTTGGAGTGGCCTAATTGTGGCCTTGCAGGACCTGAAGGGAGCTACAGGAAAGATGGAGAAGGACTATTGCCAAGGGTTTGGAGTGACAGGACAAGGGGGAATGATTTCCCACTGCCAGAGTGTAGGTTTAGCTGGGATATTGGGAAGGAATTCCTGGCTGGGAGGGTGGGCAGGCCCTGGCACAGGTTGGGCAGAGAAGCTGTGGCTGCTCCATCCCTGGAAGTGTCCGAGGCCAGGTTGGAGCCCCCTGGGATAGTGGGAGGTGTCCCTGCCCAGGGCAGGGGGTGGGACAACATTGTCTTTAAAGTCTCTCCCATCCCAAACCATTTTGGGATTTATTGACTCCATCATTTTCACTTTGTTTCTGTAGCTGTTGCAGTTCTTTTGCCGAGCTTTAGGGTTGATTCATTTGTCTTTGCTGCAGTTCATCCTCCTGGCAGGAGATGTTGGTTCATTTGCTGCAATAACTGTTCATTCCTCTCCCTCAAACAGGCCTTTTTTACTGAAAAATATATGCACGAGCATCCAGAAGACCATGACAAGATTGAGAAGCTGAAGGATCTCATTGCTTGGCAGGTAAAACATTGAAGTCAGGTTGGGCAGAGCCAACTGCTGGGGAAAGGTGACTCTGAAGTGTCACTTTGAGAAAATCCAGGCATTAAACTCCTCACCCTGGTTACACTTTTTTGCCATTTAAATCTGTCTTGAAACGTGAGCTAAAGTTCATCTTTTCAAATCTGACATAGTTTCTTATTTGATAAACCTGAAAGGAACAAACAGGATCAATTTTTTTTTTTACTTTTTTTTTGTTTAAGAACCACAATACAGTGAAAATCTCCCATCTGTGTCAAACAAGAAAATATTTTTCATGGCAAACAAGAGACAGTTCCAATTTTGTTCCATAGTCACATACAGGATATTTTCCAGTGGTCTCAGGATAATTTTATTATTACTAAAAAAAATACCAATATGATTGGAAATGTTTTTTCCCACAGAAGAAGAAAGTGAATCATTGTCTTTTTATATTCAATTTGGTCTTTATAATAAAGGGAATAATTTCCATTTCTGTAGGTTTCAGTCTTGGAGGTGGTAGAACCAAAGCTACAGAATTCAAAATAAAAAATCCTCTGAAGGCCATAAAACTGTCAGTGAATAAAAACTCTTTGGGGATGAAAAAAAATATACATTTATTAATTTATTTTCTTGTGAGCTTTTACAGAATATTAGATTTTTATAAGCTTTAAGATTTATAGAGGAAGATAATTTGGTCCCAGAAGAGTAACTTGGTGTCAGTTCTCTGTCTTTGCCTCTGAGAGAAATACTTCAAATGAATTTACAAACACACTTTTCCTCAGCAAGGACTCACTTTGGTGGCATTTGTGTATTAAAATAATATTACAATTTGAAAATATGTATGGCAGCTAATCACATTTTATTTAAATTATTCAGTTCTTTTAAATCCATGATTTCCCCTCAGTTTTGTAGTTGCAAAACAGTAGGAACCAGGAAAATAGGGAGAAGTGATCAAACATGATTTTTATACCTGAAAATTGTTGTCACTTGAAGCCCTTTCAGTGCCTTTAAATTACCTTGGCTGTTTCAGGTACATTGAGGGTATCCTAAAATTCAAACTTCCTCTCAAATTATTTCAGTTCTCGGCACACAGAGAGGTTTGTTTCTATCCATTATCAATTCAGATAAACACCATTACTAAACCAATGTCCATTTTTGCTCTTCTCCAAGTTAGGAAAAAATGTTCCCATGCAACTGCATTTCCAGCTGATCTTTTATTTTAACATGAAGATAATGAATTGATTGATTGAAATTAAGGCAGTGAAATGAGTGATTGATGGCATTAATCACTCTGATTTAGCTCATTTATTTAGAGCTCACCAAAACATAAAAATATGGCACATAAAAAACTTGTGCTGCCTTTACAGAGCTGGAAGAACTGCTGCATCCCAAAACCTAGGTTCTTATGGTCATATTTTATGATACCTTTGTTGTGAAAGATTGTCTTTGAAGATTAATCCAATGATTCAAATCAAGGTAGTTTTTTTCATTCTTTTCAAACAAGCAGATCAAGATTTTTTTTAAAAAAGAAAAAAAAATTGAAGTTGCATTAAAACTTGATAAAATTTTAAAATCAGCGAGGAATTGTGGAATAAATAAGTGCTGCCTTGAGCTGGTTTCCTCTCATTCACCTCATTCATTTCTACCTCAGCTACTTATATTTCCTTTACTGTTTTATTCACCTCTCCAAAGGAGAGGGAAACCCTCTGTTGCCTTTTGAATTAGAGACATAAGGAACCCCTCTCATTTACCCAAAGCCAAATTAATTGGCAATATCATGAATGTGGCAAAATCCTGCCTCTGTCTCTGTCAAAGATTCCTGGAGGTTTAAAACTCCCTGTCACTCATCCCCCCCATTTCCCTGTGTCAGTGTCTGGAAAGGAGATGTGGGAAGAACTTTGAAGTTGGTAGAAGGTGGTGAAGCAGAAATGGTGGAACAGTCAGAAGGTTCTTCCTGCAATTGGGAAATGTTGACAGGTTTGGTTGATCTTGGACAGGGAGAGCTGAGGCAGGATCCCAGCAAAGCCATGGGAAGTTTAGTAAATTCAGCTTCTGTTAAGGAGTAACAAACCTTTCATTCTTTCTTCTCCTCTTTCTTCTTTTCCTCTTTCTCCTTCTTCTCCTTTTCCTTCTTTTCATTTCTTTGTTCTCCTTTTCCTCAACCTCCTTTTACTCCTCCTTTTCTTCCTCTTCCTTCTCCTATTCCTCCTTTTCCTCCTCTTGCTCCTCCTCCCCTTCTCCTTTTCCTTTTTTTCCAACTTTTCCTCCTCTTCTTCTTCCTTCTACTTTTCCTCCTTTTCCTTCTTTTTTTCCTTTTCCTCCTCCTCCTTTTCTTCTTTCTCCTTCTCCTTCTCCTCCTTTTTCTCTTTCTCTTTCTTCTCTTTCTCCTCTTTCTCCCCTTTCTCCTCCTTCTCCTACATTTTTTCCCTACAAATGCTGTCCTTGACTTCCTGATGCTTCTTTTCCCCTTTGGATGTGGCTGATCCCTAGGAAAAAGCTCCTCAGTGCATTTTCTGACCTCAGAGCTGCAGCTTCAGGCCCCTCCTGTACTTCACTTTGGAAATCCCTCTTTTTAAAAAAAGAATCCATTTAAAAAGTCAGCAGGTTCTTTGAAATAAATGACCCAAGTGACCCCTTATCCCCCCAAAACAGGGCAGTCAAACTGCTTGACAATTGTGAAACTTTACAAATTCATTTACTTTTCCAGAGCAGGGAAACTTCCTGATTTTAATGATTAATTTTTGTCCAATTTATGTCCATAGATGTATTTCTATAAATAGAAGTGACTACATGAAAAAGTATTATTCCTACTTCTCTTTGTAGTCTTTTAGAAGAAGCCTTGTCCATTTAAATAGTGCCAAATCCCAGAGAATCATCTTGATAAGATTTCTGAGTTTGTTCATCTGTAATTCATCTGTGTATTTATTATTCTCCTTACTAATAAAGCTGCTCCCTCTGATTGCTGCTCAGTCTTATTAGAAAAATCTGGTTTTAATCAGTATTATGATTTAATTATGAATTATTAAGAAGAAGCCTCTTAGCTTGATTGCTGCAGAGAATATCTAAGTTGGAATCAGAGCACTGTGTGGGCTGCAATGGACCTAGAAGAGGAAATATTTTTCCTGAGCTGGAGGTAGAAAACTCTAATGATATGTCTGGATAGATGTGGGAATGAAAATATCTCTCTTAAAACATTTTAAAAGGTCAGCTACACCTCCACACTATGAACTAATTATATAATCCTGAGCTGCCGTGGATATTTTGTGACACAAGCCTTGAAGATAAATGATTCTTTTCAGTTACAGAAGAGAATTAATTTAATTTTTTTCCTCTTCTGTTTTCTTCCCATAGAAAATAAAATAATTTTTCTAAGGAGAACAACATAGTGGATAAAACTGTATGTTTTATTAATAAATATTGCCCTGCAATATAGATCCTGTCCAAGGGTGTAGCTCATTTGCAGCTTGGAAATAGCTTTTATTAAAGAAAACATTCAACTATTTTCTTCTTCAAGGTTTTATTCTCATGAAACAGGGAGAAGATTTGTTATTAATAACCTGGTGTGAGACTCATCATTCCTCAGTTTGCCATTTCAAAGGACAGAATGTGGGGGGGTTGAGGATTTGACATCACAGGAAGGGTTTGTGCTGTCTGATGAATTCAGCTGGGCCTCCAGTCGGGGATTTTGGGGCAGAACTGGGGGTGTATTAAATTGAAAGGGCTTTAATTAACAGAGAAAGAGGGAAATCGAGGATAACAGATTTTTAGGTCCTTTTTGTTGTGCCTCATGTACAACGAATGAGGATGATTGCTAACTCTAATTACTGCCATTTGATTATTATGCTTAATATTTGCATTGCTGTGATTGGTTTTATCATTATCCTTCCATGAGACCTTTGACTCCCCTCCCAGCCCCTGTGGGAGTCTGGCCCTTCCCCTTCCCTGGGCAAGGCCTGGGCAGGGTGAAGGAGCCAAGCTTTGCTTCCCAGATCCCATTCCTGGCGGAGGGAATCCGGCTGCACGGGGAGAAGGTGACAGAGGCCCTGAGGCCGTTCCATGAGCGGATGGAGGCTTGTTTCAGGCAGCTGAAGGACAAGGTGGAGAAGCAGTACGGGGTCCGCGCTGCCGTAAGTGACCTCCTGCCTTCAACCATGAGCTGTTCCTTGGGATTCCCTGGGGTGTTCCTGTACCACAGCTCCCACGGGTTAAAAAAGCCAAGTGGATGCAGCATTTCCTCAGTGCTCCTCAAATTATCAAATGCTGAGCTGGGGTAGGAGATGTTCTGAAAGCCTTGGAGCTTTCATTTCCCAATCCCTGAATTATCTGACACTGTTCCTTGAAAGTCAAGGTGATTCTTCTGTTTGGAAGGATTCGGGTTGCAAAAATAAGTTAAAAAATTGCCACTTGGCATGATTTTGCAGAGGGGAATGTCACCTTCCCAGAGGTGTAATTCCCTTAGGGATGGGAGGGCTGTGCTGCTCTACAGTTACGTCCAGTTGTACCTACACTGGCATCACCCTAAATGTGGGCAAGGATTAAACAATAACTCCTATTTGATGAGATTTAAAAGGACTGAAATTTAAGGGCTTCTCATTCCAACAATGTATTTTCAGTTGCTGCTTCATCTTTAAGGGACAGCCAAGAATTTGGTGGTGTTTCCAGTGGGGTTTGTCCTGCTTTTGGGTGTTACCCATGGTGGAGGAAGGGCAAAAGCCAGCAAACAGCTTTATAATTCAGAATAGAATTGATAATTCAGGCAGAAACCACATGGATTGGGGGCTTTTGTAGGATCACTTTTGCCTGGAGCAAAGGAGGCTCAGGAGGCCCCTGGAATTCTCTGCAATCCCTGCCAGGAGGGGGGAGCCGGGGAGGGGTCGGGCTCTGCTCCCAGGGAACAAGGGACAGGAGGAGAAGGAACAGCTTCAAGCTGTGCCAGGGGAGGCTGAGGTTGGATATTGGGGAAATTTCTTCCTCGAAGGGGTGATCAGACATTGGGGAGGCTGCCCAGGGCAGGGGTGGAATCATCATCCCATCAAGTGTTCAAGAGCTGGGTGGATGTGGCAACTGGGNACAAGGTGGGGATCAGTCAAAGGTTGGATTTGATGGTCTTGGAGGTCTTTTCCAACCTTCATGATTCTGTGATTCTGTCTATAGCAATGGCAATGTGTTTTTGGGAACACTGAGGTCTTCCAAGGAACGTGCCAGTCTTTGTGGTGTCCTTCCAACTGATCCTCCAAATCTTATCTAGTATATTTAAGAAAAAGTTCCAATAGCAATATAGACCCAAACAGAACAGGAATAATTGGCATTAATTATAGTTGCATGTCAGTCAGTTCACTAATACCCATTTACATCATCAGGGAGATGAGTGGAACGTCATACACAGATGGTGTTATCTCTCTAATTTCACTCAACCCACAGTAAGAATTGTCAGCATTGATGGAGTTTTATCACTTCTGTCTTCCTTGTACAAGGCCAATTTACCAGTAGTTGACAGGGTGGAAAATATACCTGTAATTAAACAGCATGAGATTCTTATTTGTTGACTGAAAGAGTTCAATTATTTTATGCATATATCAGTTATTAATGACTAACAAAGCCTGGATAAATATTCAGGACTCTGAAATTGTCTGAAACAAAACCAAAACTTTCAGATGTATTTTCTTCCAAACCTGGATGTCACTCTGTGAATTGGCTCTCCTGACATTTTTGACATAAAATTTCTCAGTGGTTTTATTTTGTGGTTTTGAGGGGTTTTTAGACTTCATTTCATTTAAATTTATTGACAGGGCAGTCACTTAGATTGCAGAGATGGACTAAGAAGTTAGTTGTAGAAAGTTCCTTTTTTAAAGAGCAGGTGTAAAAAAACCATTTAAATACCATTGAAGCAGAGGAATCACAGAATGCCAGAATGTGCTGAGTTGGAAGGGACCTCCAAGGACCATCCATCCAGCCCTCAGGCCTGCACAGGCCCATCCCCAAGAGTCACCCCCTGTGCCCAGGAGGATCATCCAAAAACTCCTTGAATTACTACAATATGCTTAAAATTCCACATGTGCCCACGAGGACCCAAGTATTTCTTCCCAGTCCTTCAAATGGATTTCTTTTAGGATCTATTTCTTCGTTGCTCAACACAAGGTGTAATTACACAGTATGAGGTTGTACACGGGAGGAAAGCTGTGGAACCTTTCCACGCTGATTTTGGCAGGTGGGTGCCAGTGCTGTTGTGGTTTCAGAGGCAGGATGTCCCATTCCTTCCTTGCAGTTGTCCAGCCTGGAGGAGAGGCGAGGCAGCCGGCCGCGCTCCATGGTCAGGTCCTTCACCATGCCCTCGTCCTCCAGACCCCTCTCGGTGGCGTCCGTGTCCTCCATCTCCTCAGACAGCACACCCTCCCGGCCCGGCTCCGATGGGTGCGTAGCAAACATCATCCCTGGAAAGCATCCCTGCCTTCTGAGGGTGCCCCTCACCCCCAGAGCTGTCCTGCGGTCCCCTGGGCTCTGGGTGTTCGGTTGGGTTGTTTCCCGGTGTGGTTGGTTCATGGTATAATAATGCTCTGCAGACTTGGATGTGGCACAGCAATGGGAGTAACTGGTGTGGGATGGGGATGGTGCTCCCAGGGCTGGAGCCCATCAGCTCTGCAGCCAGGCTGGGAGAGATGGGGGGGGTTCAGCTGGAGAAGAGAAGGATCCAGGGAGACCTTGGAGCCCTTTCCAGAGCCTAAAGGGGCTCCAGGAGAGCTGGAGAGGGACTGGGGACAAGGGATGGGGGGACAGGACACAGGGAATGGCTTCCCACTGCCAGAGGGCAGGAGAGATGGGATAGTGGGAAGGGATTCCTGGCTGGGAGGGTGGGCAGGCCCTGGCACAGGGTGCCCAGAGAAGCTGTGGCTGCCCCATCCCTGGGAGTGTCCAAGGCCAGGTTGGGACAGCCTGGGATAGTGGGAGGTGTCCCTCCCAGCCCAAATTTTCTATGATTCTTTTAAGTGACAGCCTAATATTGGCTAAAAAAACCACCCTATAAACACATTTATCTCAAAATGTCCTGATTTTTAACCAAGATGAATATAATGCCCATCTATGTCCTTTTCCACCAATCCAAAAAACCCCCCCTAAGCAATCAAACAAACAAAAAGAAAACAACCAGGAGGAGATAAACTCCCCCTTTTTGAGTTTTGCAGTGTTTTAGTGCAGTATCTTTGCAGTCAGTGATGAGATGCATGTGCAGCCAAGCCTGTCACAACACCCAGGTGGAGCTCAGGAGAAGGAAGGATTAGAGAACTGCTCAATCACTGCTGCTCACTTTGGCTGCCAGAGGAAAAGCTGCTTATGGCAAGATTGTACTTCAAGACTTATCAAGATATTTCACATGAGAACTGGGAATTCTGTTGATAAGCCCTGTCTCACAGTCATATCCCTCAAAGAACAAAATAATCTGTTTTCTGTCTGGGCTTTCCATGCAGCCTCAGAAGTCCCTTCTCCCCCTTCCCGCCCCCAGGCATCCCTGTAGTCCACAAATGCAATATTTGACCTTGCAACAGTTTTTTCAACCCTCCTGAAGTGCTGCTGACATACAAAGATGTGCTGGAAATGCTCGTGTCCCTTGTGCACCTCCAGAGGGGAGTTAATACCTGGCTAGGGACTAAAAGCATCAAGTAAAATTAAATACAGCACCTAAAGACCAACATGATGCTTCCCTTGATTACAAACAGTTTATTTGCCTGTTGGGAAGAGCTGGAAACAGTGCACGGTTCAGCCTCTGGAATGTATTTACAGGGATTTGTGTTGGTTTAAATGTAGGACAACAGAGATGGTCATTTATTTGGACTAATTCAAAGTTGTGTTGCTGGAATTTAGGGATAATGACCCTCACAGGTTAATGGGCAACTTTATTTTATATCAGAAGAAAAATATTGGTTCTTTCCCTCCCTGTCTCTACCTTTTTCTCTTTTTCCCTTCAAAATCTTCAAATGCATTTTTTCTCTCTCATTGGATATTGTTTTCTTAAGTTTCCCCTCTTTGGTGTGGTGGGTGTCACTTGGCAGTTTGAGAGGATCTTAGTATGGAAATACACACACTGAGTCTACTCAGTTTGTATTTTTCTAAAGAGCCCACAAAAATCATGGTGCACCTCAGCTCCTGCTCCAAGCCTGGGACAAAACAGGAAAATAAAATGAACAACTCTCAGCACTGAGAAGGCCTGAAAAAAACACTCATTTGCTTGATGAATGGAGCAAGAGAAAAGTCATCAGATGCAAATGATGGCTTGAAAGAGTTGAAGAATTTGCGTGACTTCAGAATCGTGTGGGTGGTTTGGCACCACTCACCTGGGAGGGTTCCCTCAGTACCTGCCAGAGTTGATTGGGTTTATGGTCAGTTCTCCTCTCATCCTTCCATGTTCCCCCTCTTCATATGTTCATTTTGAGAATAGAGATGAAGCTAAAAAACAATTCAAAGGAAGCCAACAGACTGTGTTGTCCAAATCGCCCAACTTCTCTTTTTTGCCATCTCCTGCTTTGGAGCTTTTCAACACTAAAGACTCAAGACAGACAATGACAGAGTGTGTGTTTCACAGCTCCCAACTCCAGGTATAAATAAAACTGACTTTAAAAAAGGGATTTGGGTTTATTCACTGCTTACAACAGGACTCAGAAGTAGAAATCCGGGCACTTACACCTGGTGGTTGGAAGGGGAAATCCCAGGGTGCCAGTGGGATTTGTCATCTGTTGCAAGTCCTAATGTACTTGGAGTTGGAGCACGGTGTGCTGACCCATTTTATCATGGATGCATTGCATACAAATAATTAATAGCCCTAATAATAGTAATGCCTGGAAGGGAAGCAACTAATCAAGGTCTGAAGAATGGCAATTCCTCTTGTAAACCTGGAATCAGCCTAAAATGCAAATTGTCTGAAATAGGAAAACTCTGATATTTCACAGCAAAGGCTGTACCTGTATCTTTGCTTGGGGATTTTTGGTTTTGTAACGTGATGGTTTGAGACAGGCTCTTAAATCTGTCAGTGTGATTTTGACCAGGTATGATCTTAGTCATTTGTTTAATTTATAATATAAAATAAATCATAAAATACTTTTTGTAGCTAAGAAGGCCTCATCCTGGGCAGTATCCAAGGTCAGGTTGGAAGGGCTTGGTGCAACCTGGGATAGTGGGAATGCTGGATGAGAAACTCATTTTTACCATGAAATTCAGGAATTTGTGCAGCCATAAAGCAGCAAATTCACTACAGAGCAGAGAAATCCACACCACTGGTTCTCCAGCAGCTCTGCAGTAAATTTTATTAGGAGACAATTATGATTGTAATGACCTTCTGCCCCCTCCCTCCCTCTCTAATGAGTTTTCCTGGATTAGCAAAGCGTCATTAACTCCAGTGAGACTTTGGGAAATGTGTAAATAAAAATTAGTTGTTTTGAAAACAGTGTTTTATCGAGCTGAGCAACAACATCTATTTTTCTTTAGGTTCGTGCTGGAGCCCCTCCTGCCAAAAAAGATGCATTCTAGGTCACAAGATAAATTGGACAAGGATGACCTAGATAAAGATAAGAAGGAAAAGAAGAAGGAGAAGAGGAACAGCAAGCATCAAGAGATATTTGATAAAGAATTTAAATCTACTGATATTTCTCTGCAGCAGTCTGAGGCAGTGATCCTTTCAGAAACGGTAACTTTATTGGCCAGGAATGCTTTATCTAATTCTGAGCTGTGTTCTTTCTCTTTTGAAATCAGAATGTTGATTTTTACCATTTGTAGACCAAAAATAACTCTTAAGGGAATATACACTGTGATGTTCATATATGTGATAATGAATCAAAAATGCAGATTTTATTTACGGTGTTCCGGTGCCTCATCTGAAAATCTTAACCAAAAGCTGTTTGTGAGGGATATAGAAGAGGAACAGATGGTGGATAACAACTAAAATAAATGCTGCCCTTTGAATCGGTGGTTCTCAATAGATGGTGGTGGGTTTGCTCATATTTCAGACAGTTTTGGGTGGAAGAATTCCAAGGTTGTGTTGTGAAGGATTATTTTGAGCAGAAAATCGTAAGCGGTTCCACTGGTGGCTGTGTGTAAGAACATTAGTGCCAGGGCATATCTCCCTTAAACCTTCTCTTCTTGGCTTATATTTAATTCACTGACTCTGTCCTAAAGGCTTAGGGAACCTGAGAAGTTGGAGCTCTGGAATTGAAAGCAAGGTTTGAACCAACCGTAACCTCCAAATCTCTGCCTGGACACCTGTTTGGGAGGCCAAGAGTTTAAAACTTGCCTCCCAGAAATAAAGGCCCTGTTCTTTTAAAGGTTTGGGCAAATACTTGTAGAGCCAGCTGTTCACTCAGCAGTTTTCTGTTGCTGGTGTGTCATTTATGCTGGACTTTGGAAACAATTTCTCTCTCACCTGTAACTGGTAACTGGATCCTTTAGGTCTTTCTCTTTGGTATTTGAAGGAGAATATTAATTGGATGTTCAGGCACGGTTCCTCTGCTTTCTGGATTTGCTCCTCCTTTTTCCTGCAGAGATAAATTGATCTCTCAGATGTGTACTGTGATACCTTGGAAAATCAGAGTTGTTTTGTTTGTTGTGCCCAGTCAAAAACTCTGATAAAATCTCTTTTGGAAGTCTCAGGCTTTTCACCTTTGAAGCCAAGCAGTTTTTTCCAGTGACTTTAGTAAATTTTGGGTCAGCTTTGATGTGTTCAAATGGAGATTCCTCCTACCAAAGGTGGGCATCTTTAGGGTGATTTCAGCCAGAAAACACATTTTGCAGAGATTTCCGTGTGTCTCATCTCTCTGCTGTGGTGCCTTTGCACCTCGCTGCAGTTGCCTTTTGACAGAATGGCAGGACTTCCACTGGCGTCTCCCACATCCCCAAGAGCTTGTGGGAGGAGAGCATTAGTCAGAGAAGAAGAAAATTGTATTTCAGGGCAGCTGAGTCAGTTGGAACAGATGGGAGGCATCCAGGGATTCTGGGCTTGATGTCACTGCGGGGTCACTGTCGTCTCAGAGAGGTCCTGGACGTTGGAGAAGATTGTTCATGACTGGAAAAATGCAAATTCTGGCTGGAAAGGAGGGCATGATAACCCTCCAGGGCATATTCCCATTTGTCATCTGAGGAGCAAAAATCAGCCAAGCCCAGCATGGGCTGACTCAGGTTTCCCTCTCTTCCCAGTCAAGAGCTTTCAGTGCAGGACTAGTGGGAGTACTAGTGCCCTGGTTGTGGAGAGGGAGGGAAGTTAAATGTCACAACTGGTTACTTAGAGCTCCTTTGAGCTTCTTTAAATCCACAGATCAATAATATGAAGAGGAATTTACTGTTGAGAGAAAAACTCTCCCTTTTCAGCATCCACCAACTACTTGTTGAGCTCCAAAACGACCAAGTCCATTTTTAATGCCTGGTGTTGGTGAGGTTCCTCTTCCCTTGTAGGTGAAATGGAGGAAACACTCTTTTGAGATCAGTTTCCAAGAGTGGTTGTCCAATTCCCACTGCTGTTTTCCAGAATTTTATGCATCTTTAATCTCAAGGTGTTTAAAGATAAAATTTTTCTTAAAATTTTTGTGTGCTAGAGATGTCCCCTGTTAATGATACAAAGGGAAATTGTTGTGGTGGGTAAGAATTCAGCTTTTCCATTGTTCAACATTTGTGATCAATTCCCTTGGTAAGTTGAAATTACTCCCAGAGCACTGTTGCCACTGTGTTGTGTCAATAAAACCCCATTTTTTGGTTCCTCTTGCATTAGGAACTTGGGAGCAGAGAGTTTGCTGAATTTAAAAGAGATGATGAAATGGAGAGGGAAAAATGATTTTTTTTTCCCAAGAAATGTTGAATCCAGATTTGATTAAATACGAAAATTAATGATTTAAAGAGTTTTTAAAGTGAGATTTTAGTAACAAATTACTGTTAGGTGCTGGATTTTATATTAGTCTTTGGATTCATTCTGCTGAGAATTTTAGAACTCATTGGGTTGTTGGTCATTCCATCACAATCTTTCAGTTATTTAGTGAATTTTTTAATGGATTCTTAGTTCTGCCTTCTAAAATATTTGTGGATTTTACAGCAGAAGACAAATTTATAGAGAATATAAGGCAATGCAAAAGTCAGCCAGTGGTCACCCCACCTCTGCAGAGCTTCTGCTGCTCTTGTCTAATGAGATGAGTGTTTCCATCACTGCCATGGGCTTATTCAGGAACTCCTTTTTTCCAATCAGATGAATCCTCATGGAAGAACATGGGGATAATTCTGCAGAATTACTTCATGGAGCTTTTACATTTGCTTTGGAAAGGAGCATTCAAGGGCTGTTCTGTCTAATTTTGTGGCTTAAATACTCTTTCTCCAAATTCCCAGTCAGAGTGAATTTATTGACTGATCAAACTCCCAGCCCTAATTACATAAGGTAACAAAGATAAATTAAGCACTTCAGTAGGTGAAGATGATCAGTGATATCTTCATAGTTTTCTAGAGATTTATTATCTTCTTTAAAGTATCACATCAACTTCTTCAAGACAAATTGTCTTTGTTAATTCTTTGATGCCACGAGCTGAGAGCAAACCCAGCACTGAAGTTGGGTAGTTAAGAGGGCATTGAAGGCTTGTGTTAGAAATCCCAATAACAGGCTGTACATTGCATTGATTTAGTGGTGTCTCACATCACTCACTATTGATCTCCCCTTCGTTAGACCAAACAAAATTAGCAATGGGTTCGTTATGGATTAGTGCTCTCCAAAGGGTTCATATTCCCCAGCAGAGCCATGATTTATGTGGAGCTTTCAGGAGAGGCCCAACATTGTCAATCACAGAAGTTAAAGATTATTTAAATGGCTACAGAGCAGTTTAACTTGGGAACTTGATTCCAGTTGTTTTTTCTCTTGATTCTGACCTTTCAGTTTTCCACATCAATTAACATGTTTTCCTTAGTTGCTTTTTTGTAATTATATACCTCTGAAAAAGTGATTACTTTGCTCCTTCATTCTGCTAAAAATATGCTTGAAAGAAGAAAACTTTGGAGTTTTCAGGACTTGAATTTTTGTATCAGACAAATTTCTGAAAGGTCACCTCGAGGTCTGGATGAAATTTCCAAAGAAAAGTTACCTACTTTATGGTCATTCTTCTCTTCTAGAAGGGTCTCTTTTAATGCAAACCCTTTTAGGGTTTGTCTTCTGGAAATAAAAGGGAAGCACTTACACATCATTTCAGATTCCTCCTTCACCACGTACTTTCAAAAAAAAACATTTTATAATGACAAAATTCTTCAAAAAAAAGCCTGAATTGCTCTTGGCAATTTCTGGTTTGTCCTAATGCAGCACCTTGGGAGTAATTCCCTTCTTAACTTCAGGCTGCTGCTCCATTTTCTGGGATCTGTTGGAGACAAAAAGTTCCTTTTTTTTCACTGTGATTACTGTTAATATGGGGATGGGTGAATAGGTAACATCAGCAGGGCTCAGAATTAAACTCAGTAAGAAGAATCACCTTAACAAAAGAATTAGTTGCCCATCAGATTACAAGTATCATTTCAGCATTTCTGATGGAAAATTTGGATGGACTCTGAAGGAACCAAAGCAAAAAAAAGGAATATTTCAGTGAATTAAATAGAAGCCCAACCAAGAAAGTATTTCTGGACAGCTGATCTCTTCCTCAGAAGAGGGTTTCACCCTGTCAGTGGTTAAAGAGATACATTTTAAGAGGGAAGAAGAGAAGAAAGACAAGATTTTGAGATAGATGATTTTGTGTGAGGCTGTTACCAAGTGAGTGTTTGGGGAATTCAGAGAGAAGCCACAGAGGCTCCCACTGCTGCACCCAAACATGCCAGGCTGCGGGGAGGTGTGTGCCCCAAATTCTGGTGGGATCCCTTGGGAGAAGGGGAATCACCTGGAGCTGGAACACTGCATCCAACCAGCAATAATGTGTGGTAGGAGAAAAACACAGCAACCCCAAGCTCTGCCACTCAGTTCTCTGCATTGTTTTTGTGTGTCCTCCCCCAGATCAGCCCTCTGAGACCCCAGAGGCCCAAGAGCCAAGTGCTGAACGTCCTGGCCAGCGAGCGGCGCTTCTCGGTGTCTCCATCCCCTCCCAGCTCCCAGCTGACTCCTCCCCCCATCACCCCCAGGACAAAGCTTTCCTTCATCCAGCCCAGTAAGTCTCCAGTTTAACAAAAGTCCCTTTCCTTGCAAAGCCCTGGTGGGGAGATGAGTTTCCTCAGCGTTTCCTCCCAACTTGAGTTGAGTTGGTCCTTTTGCAAGAAGAAGAACTTGCCTCTTCATCCCATATTCTCTGTGCCAGCTAAATTAGTCCAAGGTTTTACAAAAGCAGGGAAAATTCTTGCATTGAAAAGGTTTCTTTTCAAGTGATTATTAACAATTATTAAGGTGTAGAGTAACTGGCAGAAATCAGTGTTGTATTTGGTTCTATATTGGGTGTTTTGGAGCATAAAGGCTTAAAAAATAGTATTTTTTGTTGCAATTATACCTTAAAAGAGCGTGTCTTTGCTACATTTTGAGTGCAAGCCAGAGGGGAAAATAAAGGTCAGTCTTTCTGACGTGTTTTTTGTTTGACATTGACATCTATCACTCAGTTTTTCTGTAAAATATCATCTGTTTGCCTCAGTCTCCATCAAACCCTATTGCAAAACTGGGTGCAATCCAACACCTATTTCTTTCACAGTTGTGTTTTCCAAAAAATGCTATTCAGAGATTTCAGTTGCCAGCATGTGAGAAAAAAAGCAAAAAAAGATCTTTTTATACACATCCCCATATCCTGGTGCAATAGTCAAGAGTTCAGTGTTAGTAAAGAAGAGAACAAATGATCAGCTGGAAATAAAAAATCTTGTTGGATGGTTTTTTATCTCCTCTTTTTGATACTTGAAGCCTTTTCCCTTAAATAGTCAGAAACCCAAAACAAATATTTTGATAATGCTGAACTCTAACTCCTTTCTTTACAGTTTTATGGGTTTATAATATGGATAGAATGTATATAATTGTATTTATAGGCTATTTTTAATAGTTTTATGATGTTTCTTTATAGTTTTATAAATCTCCCAGGAGTCAAGGTATCAGAAGATATCAAAGGTATCTAAAGGTATCAAAGGTATCTAAAGTTATCAAAAAACTGGACATACAGAGAAGTAGAGGATCTATACTCCTGCAAAAGATATTTTTAATTGGATTATTTCTTCCCATGTACATTTTATTAACACTTAATTTGCTCTCTCTTTTAAAAAATACCTTGTTATCATGTATTTCTGACAGTATTTATGTGCTGGACAGTAATGGGTGTTATGGAAAATAGGATCAGCTTATTGCAAAATCCATGGCACTGCTCCATAGTAGTTTGTGGAATTACAGGGCTAATTTTTTTTAGGAATTCCAGGCATAAAGAAGTTCCTTCAGTGCACAGATGGGCTAAAAGCAGTTAATGGGTTGCTAAGCAATCTTGGCAGTGCAGGAGAAAGGAGTGTAAATACTGATCATTAAGTTAAGATGAAAACAAAAGTCCCCAAATTGATCCCCTGCCAGCTCCAGGATCTTCCCAGTGGCACATGTCCAGCAAGGAATGAATATTTAGGGCACACTCATCTGATGGCACACCTTGAATGATGATGGCAAACCAGGAATATTGAGGAATTCCTTGTGTAGTGACCCTGTTCAGCTCAGCTGCACTGAGCAGGACAGACTTCATAGATCTGTAGAAACAGATGTTGAAACACAACTGAAAATTCCTCCAGTTTGTGTTCAATACCTGTTCCTGCAGCAGGGTAGAAACCTCCTGGATTTCACTAAATTATTGCAGAGGTCAGTTAGTCAGGGCAAATAATTGTTTCTCATTACAAAATATTGGTGTTTTAGCAAATAGTTTCCAGACTAAACGTTGGCCTTGTGTTTTATGAACTGTTCGTGTGGATGGAAATGCTCTGTCCACATTTACAGGATTTCCTGCTGTCTTGCAACAGGAGGAGGTTGGGAAGGTGCCATGTGGGAACACAGCAGGGAGTGCAGAAAAGCTGGCACAGGAGCTGGGAATGTAGGGAAAGGGAGAGCAGATGAGCAGGACAGAGTTGGATGGACAATTGGGGCCCTTCCAGGTTGTTCCAGCAGAGTTCCCTCTCCACCCCTTGTTTCCTCTGCAGGTCTGGTTAAAACATTCCTCCCCCACCTTTCCATGGATCTCCCAAAGATTTATTAAAAGGAACAAAGGATTTGGGTAACTCTTGAAAGAATTGGTCTTGCCATCCTCTTGGGAACACCTGTTAGTCCACATGTAATGGCTTGAAGTTGGAAGTTATGTCATGTAAGAAGAAGTTGTATCATGTGAATCGAAAAAATATGTGCTCAGGGCACTTAAATTCACTTTATTTTTGGGTAATTGTGTGTTATTATATTCACTTTTCAGTTTGCACCCAAGGAATGTCTACAGTGAGACCTGAAAACATGGCTTGTTGTAGTAAATGTGGGAAAAGGTTTCTCTTTCCAAAGCAGGATTCAAGATTCTGCTAAAGTTCTATCTAAGAACTCTTAAGAAAATGCCATTTCCCAAATATTTCCCAGTACTATCCTAAAATGCTTAGAAAAACCAACTGAACAAATAAAAATAATAGCTGTAGATATCTAGATAAATAGATGTGTAGTTATGGATGAGATGTCCAGGATGTGTGTCAAGGAGTTGGTTTGTGACATTAATGGTCCCAAATGCTTTTAGATGTGCAGAGATTGGGTGGAAAAAGTGATGAGAAATTTAGGTCCTGGAGGACAAATAACATTTTTCAGCCTAATGGAGAAGAAGCCACTGGAAGTTTGAAGTCCCAGGAGGGAATATAATCTTTCAGTGTTGTCCAAAGTTCAGGTGAAAGGATGAAGAGTAAAATTAGAGTTTTCAGTGACAAATCAATACAGAGACATTAGAGTTAAATCAAGTTAGTGAGAGGCCATTTTAGAGAACAAAAAAACCCCACACTTTTAATAAGATATTGGGATGAGCTTTGCAATAAAAATATCTGCATAAACAAATCCTCCTCCCCTTGTTTCACAAATCACCTCAGTAAAATAACCCCCCCACACACACCTTTTATTTTCTTTTCCTCAGTAAAATTCCCTAATTTATAAAAAATAATTTCTTATCTCGTAGAGATCACAGTGGGTTTTGCCTGTATGACAATGACTGAATTACCCTGAAATACATCATGGGTGGATTTCTACCCAAAAACCTATGTATCATTCAGGCCTCAGTAAACTTTATTGTCCCCCAGGCTATTTGCCTTTACAGCACATACCTGCAAGGATTTATCTGCTGAGAAAAGGGAACTTTCTCCCCAGCAAACAGGAATAATAAATGTTTGGTACTTTCTCTTGCGTGATTTTATTTACTCAACAACTAATGGCTGCTCATTTATTACAGTTACCTGGAGCCTGGAAGTTTTTTGAGAGAGATGTAGTTAATTCTAGGCTTTCATTTTTGCATTTATTAACAAGAAGCTTTTATTTTACTGGAAGAAAGTCAATAAAGCTTAGCTCCATTCTATTTTAGTGCACTTACCCAAACTTTTAATGTACAAGGTGAAAATGCAGAGCTTACAGCTCAGGTTATATTTGCCAAGCTATGAATATTTTGATCTGAAATCTGAAGTAAAAATGATTTTCTTTTAAAAATGGAGCATCGTTCAAGTGTTCTGGGGGCATTTTAAAATGAGCTCAGTGTGACTCCACAGGGCAGGTTTCCCATTGGCTCAGGGCTGGGTTCATTTGTTCTGCTTTCCTTCAGAATTCCTCGTTAGATGAGCTGTGGATGATTATAGAGGCAGTGGAGAGCAGGCAGAGAGATGCATGTGCACTGTTATCACAGTATCAGTGCCCAGTTTGGGGTTAGATTGGCCTTAAACTGAAGGAGGGGAGATTTAAATAGGATCTTGGGAAGAAATTCTTGGCTGGGAGGGTGGGGAGGGATTAGAATAGAATTCCCAGAGAAGCTGTGGCTGCCCCATCCCTGGAAGTGTCCCAGGCCAGGTTGGAGCCCCCTGGGACAGTGGGAGGTGTCCCTGCCCAGGGCAGGGGGTAGAACTGGATGAGCTTTGAGGTCCTTCCAACCCAACCCATTCTGTGATTGTAGCATTCAGCTGCTGGAAGAGCTGACTCAGTGTTGGTTTCCACAGATCTGGAGCTGAATGGAATGTCCAGCTCCGACATTCCCGACGTTCCTCCCCCTCTGCCCCTCAAGGGAAGCACGGCCGACTACGGGAACCTCATGGAGAGCCAAGAGCTGATCAGCCCAGCCACCTCCCCCCCTGCCCACCAGCGGGTGAGTCCACAGGGAATGAGCCCCTTCTGCCATTTCCTTTGCCTTTGTACCCTGGGCAGTCCCAGGTGAGATGTGATCCTGCTCCTGGACGTGTCAGCAGAGCCAGACAGTTCTGCAGTGTCTGGAGTGTGAGGGGACCTGAGGAGAGGGTGGATTCATCCTGGTGGGTTCATCCTGATGATTTTAAGTGTGCTGGTGAGGGAGCTTTAACCAACAGATACACTCTCTGCAGCAAATTAGATTTAGCAGACTTTCAGTCCTGTCTCAAGAAAGAAAATCAAACATATTCCTGCCATGTTTCCTTTCTGGAGCTCTGTGCTCTCGACATTCCATCACCCCTTGTTTCCTTGAGGCAAAACACACATTTCCCCTTTGAGGGAAAGAGCTCAGTGACACTCCTTCTCATCAACAGAGTCTTCAGCTTTCTGAAGAAAATACACCTTTTCAACTTTGTTTCCTGTAGCCTGGAAGCTTTTGAAAATAATTTGGTCCTTTTCTTTCAAGCAGCACTTTTGAGAAGGGCCATTTATTTTCTTTATGAAGAAGGAAAATAGGTTTAAAGAGGTGTGGTGGGCTGACCCTGGCTAGTGCCCACCAAAGATGCTCCATCACTCCTCTCTTCAGCTGCACAGAGGAAATGTAACAAAAGTCTCCCGGGTTGGGATAAGGGCATGGAAAGATCAGTCACTAATTACCATCATGGCTCAGCTTGGGGAAATTAATTGAATTTATTACTAATCAAATCAGAGCAGGACAATGAGGTCACAAGTCCTGCCAGCAAACGTGCTCTGGTGTGGGCTCCTCTCCACAGGGACACAGCTCCTGTGGGGTTTCCAGGGGTGTCACAGCCTCCTCTGGGCACATTCCAGGTCCTCCAAGGGCAAGAGGTGGATTTCTGCTCTCCATGGACCTCCATGGGCTGCAGGGGAACCTCAGCTCCAGGGCCTGGAGCACCTCCTGCCCCTCCTGCCCTGCCCTGGGGCTCTGCAGATCTTCCACATCCTCCCTCTTTTGTCCAGCTGCAGTTGTGCAGGGCTTTTTCTGTCCCCTTCTTCCACCTGTCATCCCAAAGGTGCTGCCTCCATCTCTGATGGGCTCATCCTTGGCCAGTGTTGGGTCCATCCTGGAGCTGCTGTTGGACCTGTGGGAAACTCGTGGCATCTTCTCACAGAAGCCAGCCCTGCAGCCTCCCCACCACCAAAACCTTCTCACACAAACCCACACCAAGAGGTTCTCTTTTCTTTGACTTTGAAATGTCTCATTTTGACCAAGCTGTTACTTCGTGGTAAAACTCCCAGTGGTTCTGATCCTTCTTTGTTTGCTGAGGTATATTCCAGGATTTCTCTGAAGTTCATCATTCCAGTGAAAGTCTGTTGAGTAATTTGCTTTTCAGCGAATTTCCTGGCTAGAGAAAACATCTCTGAACTCAGCAGAGAAACAGTAGGGCAAGAATTTGATTTAACTCTGGGAATGATTGTGTTCAACACAGACTATCCCAGTGCACAACAGCACACTAAGTCCATCTTTTGGTTTGTAATTGTACCTGAGTTGTTGCAGAAATTTAGTATTTTCAGGCTGAATGGGAAAAAAAAGCCCAGTAAGTAACTTCAGGAATGTGAATGCTCTTACTCAAAACACCATGTTTTACTCTTTATATACATATACTGAAAAATCCCCTATTCCCATCCTCTCTTCCACAGTTGTTCCCCATGGCTGGATGATTTTAGTAAATATTTTCACTTTTCCTCCCATTTCCATCCAAGTATACTAAACTTTTAACCCATTTCCCTGGTGTCTCTCTCAGGGACCAGCTCTTGTTTGTCCTGAATACAGACCTCCAAGTGGAAAATTACAGAATGTACAGCAGGGCTGCCAGGAGCTTTGTCTGAGGAATCCATCTTCAGGAAGAAAGCTGAGACATTCAAATTGGGATTCAAATTTCTTGAACTCCTTCCTGCATGAGCTTCAGACGAGTGATTTACTGTAAGGTTTAGGTCATGGTAGTAGCTCAGGATTCTTTATGTGAGTCCAGGTTTTAGCTCAAAAAATACTAAATAATGGTGAGAAACAAAATCCTAGTAGCCAGGGTTTATTTTTAACTTCTTTGTGAGGCTGTTTGAAGGGGTTTCCACCCTATGGACAATGTCAGGTAGTCATGGTCCAACTCCCATTGTGCTGTGATGGTTGAGCCCAGACCTGAGGACAGCTCAGGTCCCATCCTCAGCCTCTTTGAAGATGTGACCTTGTGCAACTCCTGGACCTGCCACAAGCAGCACTTCCACATCATTAAATGTGGAAAGCCATAAAAATAAAATGAATTTTATGAATTATAAATTCATAAAAACAGTAGCAATGTGCTCCCTTGGTTTTTTGCAAAGTTTTACTCAGGTGTTAATATTCTTGCTCTTCACAGTCTTGATTGCTCAGACCCCTGTCATTATTTTTAACATACTTTGCAGTTGTAGAAATAGATCCCATTCTTTGACATGCAGTGTTGAAGGGCCTCAGGATTTCAGCCTCCCTAAAACTGCAGTCACACATGGGCTGCATCTCCCTGGCCAACAGTCCAAAATTTACATGTTCTTATCTAACTGTCCAAAATTTAAATCTTCTTACTTAACTGCCCAAAACTTTCTTCAGCATCTCTATTTTTATAAACTCACCAAGACGAGGGAATATAGTTTCAAAGTCTGGAAGAAGGCTCTAAAGCAGATTTGTCACAAAGCCACATGTATTAGTTTTAGAATTAATTTTAGAAAAGGTTTCTAATCTCATAAAAATCACTCTGTGCCTTATTTCATCAGCCTTGTAGGAAGGAAGCTGTTAAAGAACAGAAAGAAAATGAGTAGTGCTGGACATGAAAGATCAGATGAGTAAATTCTTATTGCTGCTGTGATTAAATCCCACTCCATGGTTTTAATGCCTTATGTTTCAGGGGTCAAATAGCTCCATAATTCTTAACTTGATCATCCTCTGCCCAGTAAACTGATCATCTTTTAAATTACATATCAGTGAAGAAAAAACAGTAAAACAGATTAGAGATAAGATTCTCTTAGTAGCTTTTTAACTGGAAATATCTCCTTGTGTGAGGAATTACTACGTTTTTCACTCTGGTTGTCTTGCAGTGGGTTATGAAAGCCAACAAAGTGCTGTAATGATCTGAAATCAGGCAGCCAGAAATGCAGCAGATGCTTCCAGTCAAACTGCAGGCAATAATGTCATTTAATGTCAGCAATCTTGGTCCACTACCTTGGTCTACTTTGAGTCTTTTATCCAAATGCTCATCTCATGATAATTTTCTGATTGTCCCCTCACTCGTTGTTAACTGGGAGACCTTTAGATATATATTTTCTTGGACCATATGATTTGTTCTGCTAAAAATGTTCTTAATAATATATGGGAACATAAAAAAAAAAGAAGTCTACGACTCCAGCAAGGATTATTAGTACATCAAGGGATTCCTTTAGGCACTTACCATTCTTTATGGGCTCATCCTCACCCTTGCATACAAATCAACCACCTGCTTTGTATTCAGAGCCAGAAGGGAGCTCAAAGAAAATAGACAAAGGAGCACTTGGGTTTATGATATTGGCTATAACACTTAATAGGGATTGGATAATGGTTTGGATGAGAACATCTCCATCAATCCAGGTAGGACTTGGCGAGGAGGGACAGGGAAGGATGGAGCAGTGCTTGGGGTGAGGGGTGGAACAGCCTCATGTGGCCAACAGTGCCTGCTTGGCCTCTCTGGGATCCTGGTCCATGAGGATTATTCAGGCTGGTTATTCAGACAGAATGGAGTAACATATTCAGATATAATACACAGGAGGAAAAATCCGGGGGGATTTCCTGTGTGTTGTGGTCCACATTCTGCAGTGCTGAAAATTATCTCTTCTGTCAGCTGCAGTGGGCAACAAAATGACCTTAAAAGCTTCACAAATGTATTGCCCTCATGTGGACAGAGACAAAGAGGCTGGAAAACCAGCTGAAACTATGGAGACAGCAGGTAATTAAGGAGGGGCAGGCCCTGAGCTCTGCTCTGTGGGACCAGAGAATGGGCTGGAGTCGTGTCAGGGCAGGGTCAGGGGGGATCTCAGGCCAAGGTTCTGCTTTGCCCAGAGGGGGGTTGGGCACTGCCCAGGCTCCCCAGGGCAGTGGTGAGGATCTGAGCAACTGGCTGGAAGCAATTCCATGTTGCCAATTTGGTGGCATTTCTCACATTGCCCAAGGAATACACAAAGGGTATCTCTGCAAAAAGATCCTTAAAATTCCATTTTCTTCTCTTTGCACACCCCAGCAAGGGCTGTGACACAGTCAAGTGAGGCTGTAATAGATGATCTATGACAAAAGGGTTTAAAGAGTCATTTTCCAGCAGTTACCTGCTGGATTTTCCACATATCTTTGCTCCCTGGGTCAAACAGCCAATTAGCTTAAACTGTCTGTAATTTGCTTCACATTAGTGGAGTTGGGTTGTTCTTTCTGCTGGTGCATTATTGCCCTTTCAGAATGGGAGTGTTATTCTGCCAGGACCTCACTCTGGAATGTTATTTTTCATTGCTCCTTGTCTGGCTTCTTCAGTTCTGTGCTGAAGGAACATCTCAGAGCTCAGAATCTGAAAAATTTACACAGTCCTGGGGAGCTGATAGTTTATTTACATCCCACTTCTCCTGCTTCTGACCTAATTAGATCCATTAATGCCTCCAACTAAAGTGCTTCTCATTGGATCTCCAGACCTTGTGGTTTCAATGACCATGGAATTTCAAAGGAAAACAGTTGCACAGGAAGAAATCTCATACAGTGACTCAAGAACCATTTTGGGGAACCCAGTTCTGTTTGATTTTTTTGTATTTTCTGATTGAAAAACAACTCATTTTGCTTCTTCAGAGTAGGAAAAAAAATCACAGTTTCTCATCTTCTGTAATCGATTTTTCCTCCATCCTGAACATGCCCAGTGCAGAGCAGTTTATGTCTGGAAGAGAACAGAGACAAATGTTTTTAAACCTGATTCTTTTCTGTCTCAGGGAAAAAAAAAAAAACAAAAAAAAAAAAAACCCCACAACAAAAAACCAAACAAATGGGAAGCAATTTCATGTTTGAAGCAGAAGGAACAGATTGTTTCTGTGTTGCAGATGTGCCTTTTACATAAGGTTTCTGCTTCCCCTGAGGTCCCCCTGAGTCAAGGATTGTGCCCAAAATAGGTTGGGATGTGAACCAGCCATCTCTGTCAGTTTGTCAAAGGAAAAAGATCCTTCAAGGTTCAAAATTAACCACTGAGATACAAACATGGCAAAACAGGTCTTAATTAAATGTAAAAACTCTAATTTTATTTCAAAGTTTCTTAGGGGAAGTGTAGCAAAAACCGACTTTAGAAGCCTGATGGTGATTCTCTGAGTGTGGTGAGAGGAATTCTGCTTGAATTTTGTCCTGTCCTGGAATAAAAGGGAGGATGTATCAGCCCCGGGAGCTGGAGTTCCATAGTGGAGTGTTTTGTGGTGCTGACTTCTCAATAATGTCACCCCAACCAGCCTCACACATCCTACTTAATACATTCATTGGTAGCTTATTATATAAATGAACATGTGCTAAATTTATCTGACTTTCTAATGGAAATTGTAAATTCAATTATAATAATTATCTACCTATCTCTGTTATTTCTTTCTGCCTAATTTGCTTGCAGAATCTGAGCTCTGGTAGGTTTTGAGCTTTTTATTTATAGCATATATATTTAGCTTATTCTCATTGTATCTGTTCTTCAGAAGCAGGTTTTCAGGGCTGATTTGATTGTTCTCTGATCAATATGAAGGGCTCATTTGGTTGAGAAATGCCTTTGATCTAATTGAATTGAGAATTATTGCCAATGTACTGTTATTTAAATTCAAAATGGATTTTCACAAATGATGCCATCAGCAAAGTTAGGGTGGTTTTTTTTCCTGGTGATAAATATGAAGTTAAAGAGATGATCTGAGAGCAGAGCACAGAGAAAAGTTTTCTATTTTGGAATGTGTTTTAGAGGGGCACCTGGTTTATTGAGCTGTGAAATGAATTTCCATGAGGAACTGTGTGACGTTGGACACTGATGTCCTACAGACCACCAGTGTTTCCCACAGTGTTCCCAGATTCCCATGTCTGGACTCAGGGTTGTAATGAAGCAGGTTCTCAAGGATTTTGAAACCTTCAGGTCACAATGGACAATCCAACTCTCATTCAGGTGCCTCAGTGGGGATTCAGGAGTTAATGTTCCAGGTTAAGTATTTCCTCAGGTAGAGGGACTATTTAGTGGTTCTGACTGTAACTTCAGAGGCAGGTCAGCAGTGGAATCTTAGCTGAAAACCAACCAAATACTCAGTTTTGCATTTATTCCAATTAAATTCTTTATTTTATCTGTTACCTTGGTTTTCTGAGTCGGAGATCATCGTGTCCCAGTGGAAATCCAGGATAAGTAGTGCCTGCTTTGGAGCCAGCTCTGGAAAAATCATAGAATCACTTAGGCTGGACAAGACTTCTGAGATCATCAAGTCAAACCATTGCCCCATCACTGCCAAGGCCACGCTGACCCATGTTCCCAGGTGCCACGTGTGGATCTCCTTCCCCAGGCAGGCAGGGCAGTGCAGCATTCCAGGCCAGGCAACCCTGGTTCTGGTACCTTGTTCTTGGTCCAGTTTCTCATTCAACATCAGATTAAACCAAATTATTTCCAAGGTGGCAGCTCAGAAAGCCTTTTGTAGCCAAGGAGGAAGGTGAGAGCAGGTGGTGCTGCTGGAGAGGCTGGGAAATGGAAAAGGGATGGAGCAGGATGGAGAGACAAGCTCAGGGCATGGCTTACCTGGTGGCACTTTGGGATCCCTCTTCATTTGCCATCAGGAAAAGTCAGGAGGAATGAGGAAAGTTGTGGAACAGATTGGAAAGTGGTTCTGTCCAGGTAGGATCCAGGAAAAATATTCCAGCAAAAATCCAGCCTTCCTGGCTCAGCCAGTTTGCAGCTTTCTCTTTCTCTTCAGTCTGTGATTAGTAAAACTCTGGATTTATAACTTTCTGCTTCAAACCTGCTTGGAAGAGAGTGTTTAGTCACCTTAGAGATACTTCTCCCTTCTGCTCTTACACATCTCTGAAAACGCCCAGTCCTGAGGTTGCAGGAGGGGCTGTCCTTTTGGGACAGAGTCTTTGGATAGCTTTGGAAAGGAACAGTCTTGTTCCCTTCACATGGTTTATCAGTTGTTTATACACCAGGATCTTCCTGATCTTGAGGAACCATCAGCTGTTTTGTCCAAGCACTGCTTGCAGTGAGGCATTGCAGGTGTTTGGATTGTTCCTGCAGCAGGGGATTTTGGAATTTTGGAAGGAATTTGGGCAGAGTTGGGCTGTGAAAGTGTGTGGAGCTGGGGTGGGTGAGGCAGGACAAGGACACCGAGACACAAACAAGTGGGGATGGAAAAGCATCATTAGGCTTGAAGGAAAACAAAAGGCAGTGGCTGAGGAAAGGGAGAATCTTAGGGAAAAACAACCCCACAGCAGCTTTGATGAGCTGTGACACTGCAGCACAGCCCTGGTGCAGTGAGGGAAAACCTGCCTGCAAAGCCTGGGAGCAAATTGCAGTGTTCCCAAGCTCTTCCTGAAGCAGATTGGATCATATGTGTGATTGAGCAGTATGAAAAAACCCCCTTAATTTCCATAATGACTTTTTTAATTTGTCCAATTAGCTCATGATTCTAACTAGGGGTGTTCTTCTGTTGTATGATACATGAAGTGATTTAAAATATATATATTTGAACTCCTGCACTTCTGGTTTGAATATTTTAATTATAACCCTATGTGCGATCACAAATTGCAACTTACTTATCTCTTTAAATGGGTTTTAATTGTTTCTCTTTTTTCTTTTTTTTTTAATTATTTCTGTTCTAAATGTGCACAATCCAGAACATAATGGAAAAGCAATGAAGCCATTGCCTCAGCTTGGTTTTTAAGCTCTGAGTGCCTGGGGGCTGAGGGCAATCGATACACACCAAGGGATCAATATCCTATCAGGATATAAAGTGGGGAATTATAAACTTCTCCAACGCTTTCAAAAGATTTTTCCTGAAATACTGAGCTAATTAATCCTGAACCCTTGAGAGGTTTTTTTTTTTTTTCATTGTCAAAAGTGCAAGTTATGTTTAAAACTAATGGCTGAGAGCGTTGGGAATCCACAGCAGTGGAGAGGTTTCCGTGAGTCAGAGGCTGCAGCCTCACCTGCTGTCTCTCCCAGTTAGAGATGGAGCAGGAAATGCTTCCACACTCCATCCTTTGCTAACATGATCTCTCAAACTGGTTTCTTGCAGCACCTGCCTCCTCCACTCCCCAGCAAGACTCCCCCTCCTCCACCTCCCAAGACGACTCGGAAGCAAACGTCTGTTGACTCTGGGATTGTCCAGTGAAGAAGGAAGCGGGTTCTTTTTTTCCAAAGATAAAGCTGTAACAATTCATTTCCCCCAGTATTTTATGGTATATGTTTACCTCATTCAGGTGTGCAGTATCTAACATTTAGTGCAATGACTCTAACTCCCTAAGAAATCCATTTCTAGCCATGTGTCGGAGCCAACACTACATTCCCCCCTCTTTTGGGGGGGCTATTCCCTCCCATAACTTGAAAGAAATCTGGACTTCTACTTGAGGCCTGGAGGCATCCATCAACTGACAGTACCCTCTTCCTAAACCTTCTCCCTGCTTCTGAGGAAGGCCAGGCACAGAGCTGGCTGTGGAGATGGAAGTGAGAGTTGAAGATTTTGTACCTAAAGTGTTTAGGTAGCTCTGGAGTTTCAAATGAGCTGAGCTTTTTGTACTTAAACTGCGTGTATATAGGAGTCAGTGACAATATTCACATTGAATTCAGTGCACGTTGGAAGAGGCTTCACAGAGGTGAAGCTGCTGTAGGATTTTCCCAAATAACAGAGATTTTGGCCCAGGGCTAAAAATCAGACACTACTTATTTGTGAGATGTGCCTTGTCTTTAATTGGTCTGTGTTCCCAATAACCTGGTTGGGCTGTCTTGGCCACAGCCGTGGAGTTTAAAATCCCTGTTGACAGGAGGAAAAGTGCCAGCAAAACCTCAGCCCTGGACACAAGGAGAGCAGAATTCAGGCTCCTCAGGGAATGAGGGAGTAAAGTCCCCTGGGAAAATGGGTTTTTTGCAGGTTCTGAGTTCCATCAGGGCTGATCACCTTTAAAACATCACCTCCTAAGGGCACAGGAGCAGCAATTCCCGAATGTTGGAAGTCAAGCAGGCAAGGCAGAAGGTGGCTTGGCTGAGCAGGGATCTTCTCTTGGATGGAAGGTGGAAGAAGAAGGTGTGTGCCCAGTGAAAGCAGGTGACATGGGAAGAACACAGAGATGCTGCTCACCACTGTAGGGAGAAAATTCATGTGGCCAAATCTCAGTTGGAGTTGGAGCCGCCAGAAATGTGGGGGACAAGAAAAAGAGTTTATTCAAATACATTCGTGGCAATAGGCAGTACAGAAATATCACCCCACAGGTTGGGAATGGTCACATCCCAAAGAGGGACACAGACAACACTTTCTTTGCTTCTGTCTTCCACAAGTATGATGGACCAAGGGGGTCTCAGTGCCCTGAGCTGCAGACAATGACTGTGGGAATGATCAGCTCCCAGTAGATCCTGAAATTGTGCAGGATCTGCTGCTCCAGCTGGATCCCTACAACTCTGTGGGGCCTGGTGAGATTCCTCCCAGAATCCTCAAAGAGCTGCTGATGTCATCACAAACCCTCTCTCGATGAGGGTCTTGGGGATCCAGAGATGTCCCTGCTGACTGGAAACTGGTGAACGTTGTCCTGGTTTTCAAGAAGGGCAACAAGGAGGACCCTGGAAAATCCAGGGCTGTCAGTCTCACTTAAGTGCCTGGTAAAATCATGGAAAAGATTATTCTGGGAGATATTGGAGAACAGTGCAGTCATTGGTCACAGCAAGCACGGCTTCAGGAGAGGAAAATCCTGCTAATCCAACTTGATTTCCTCCTACTTCAGGGTAATCCACCTGGTGGATCAGAGGAAGCCAGTTGATGTGATCTGTTTGGATTTCAGCAAAGCTTTCCATGCTGTCTCTCCCAGGATCCTGCTGGACAAAGTGTCCAGCCTACACCTGGATAAAAACACCATGTGCTGGGTGAGCAATGGGTTCATGGGTTGAGCACAGTGGTGACAGTGACTGGGGGGACATCAGTCTTGTGGGGTTGGTTCCACAGGGCTCCATCTCAGGCCCTGTCTCTTGAACATCTCCATCACCTAGACACAGGACTGGAAGGAAAATTAAGGAAGTTTTGCCAGTGACACCAAATTAGGAGGAGCTGTTGACTGCCTCGTGGGCAGGGAGGACCTGCAGAGAGACCTCAGCAAACCAGAGCCCTGGGCAATCCCCAGCTGTGGGAATGTTAATGAGGGGAAGTGCTGGATTCTGCTCCTGGGATGGGGCAACCCTGGCTGTGTGGATAGACTGGAGAGCAGCTGTGGGAAGGGACCCGGGGGTCCTGGGCCAGGGCCAGCAGTGCCCTGGGGCCAGGAGGGACAATCCCTGTCCTGGGGGCACCAGGAGCAGCATCCCTGGGCCAGGGAGGGGATTGTCCTGCTCTGCTCTGACCTGGGGCAGATGAACCTCCAATATTGGGGCAGTTTGGGCATCCCAATATAGGAAAGATATTGAGCCATTGGAGAGTGTCCAGTGGAGGGAATGAGGATGGGGAAGGGCCTGGAGGGGAAGGTGTGAGGAGCAGCTGAGGGCACTTGGTGTGTTCAGCTGGAGAAGAGGAGACTGAGG
>VXBA01000300.1:157761-181328 GCA_013399895.1 Serilophus lunatus
GGGACAGGGGGGGACTCTTGGGGATGGGGCTGTGCAGGGCTGAGGGTTGGAGGGATGGTCCTTGGGGGTCCCTTCCAGCTCAGCATGTTCTGACATTCTGTGATTAATGGCCTTTGTAAAATTACTCACTGGTGATCAGCCAGTGCCGTTTTCCTTCAGTTGCATCTTCTGAGTCTCCATCAAGGGGTAAAGCAGGGAAGCCTTGGAGCTGCCAACAGGCAAAAGCATGTGGGAGAAGAAAGTAGGCAGGTGGGAACCTCCTGGTTATTCTGAACCTGAAAGTTGAGTACAGGGATGGGAAGAGCTTTTTCCTTTCTTTAATGTGTAATATTTCCTGTTGGATTAGGATGAACTGAGTGGAATCACTTTGTCCTTGTGCCATCATTCTGTACAGTGTTTGTATATATGATGGTTTTTAGAATGTTTTCATTTTTATGGTGCCTGCTTTTCATGTAATAATGGATTAATGTGCCTGCAAAGAATGCTTTGTGTATTTTTAATTTCCTAATTGCTGAAAGTGTATAAAAAATAGCATTTTTTTTCCCAGCTCTGAAAAATGTCAGACAATGATGGGATGGGGTTTTGGGAGGGACAAAGGACACTAACTTTATATTCTAGTGTTTTTTTATTGTCATCACACTTTTGTTTTTTACTATCTACAATCTTTTTACTCTTACAGTAGATTGTTTTTAAATATACCACTGACTCAGAAAATAAAATATTATTTTAAAAACTTGTTCTAAGAAAATGAATGCATTTCCTGGGTATTTTTGATCCTCACAGCAGAATTCCAGGAGCTGTTGCACTTTATAGAGGGCTACATATGCACTTACTTTTTTTTTGAGTAATTCTGGGGGGAACCCAAGATAAAGCTGAAATCTTTGTTGTGCTTGTTGCTGCAGGTAGGAGTTAAAACACACATCAGGACTGAAAACACCCATCTCTGTGTGCTGTCCAAGTCCTTAATGATGCCTGATGTATCTTTAAGTTTTCTGTTGCTGAACACTTCAGTAAACAGATGAGTTTTAGGTAATATTTTAGTTTTAGGTAATATTTTCCACCTCAAGTACCTGCTACATGATGCAAGTCTCAAGCAGCAGTGACTTTACTTGGGTTTAAAACAATACTGTTGTTACAAAGGCAGAAAAATTGCCTTTCTCATAAAAAAAATGGCTCCAATGGCCAATTAGATATTCTCATATTTTTGCCTTAAACCAGCGTGTCACTTTGGATCAAACACACACGCTTTTCCTTGCCATAAAATCAGCTGAGTGTCTCAGAATTTACTGTAGATCTCATCCTCCAATTCCCTCTTTGTTTTGTTAATATAATCTCTGTTCAAGAGGAACAGGCAGGGAAGGATTCTTGGCTGCAGTCGATCAGGTGCTCATTCCGTGGGCAATCAATAATGTATTACAACTTTAATTCTCTAAGTCTTTTATTTAATTGAGAATTGCTTCAGGGACTGCTCTTGTTGCTGCCTGGGAGATGGCTCTGGGATGCTGCTGAGTTTTCCTCTTTTCTGTTCCATTTGCTTTCCAAAGGACAGGAGGAGCTCTCCCATCGACCTTTAGCTGGATGCCTGTACATTGTATTTCTGATAATGTGTTTGTTTTCACACGTCCTCAGCAAATTCCTGTGCTCATGCAAGTGTTATAATTTGGCCCTGTGAGACTCCTCAAACAAGAGCTGCACTTTCAAATGGTTCTTACAGTACAAACTCTAAATCTCATCTGTGTATGTTTTACAAATGTGCAACCTGAGCCTGGGAATTGAAAATCAGACTCTCAGATTCGCTCTCAGACACAGATTGTCGCTGCTGTTACAATCTAAGAGCTTCCAGGCTGTAACTCATGGACAGCCCAGATGGAACAAGTCATTACCCTCCTCAAAGTGTGGTTAAAAACTCACCTCAAATCCAGAAAGTCATTCACTAACAGGCTCCAAGCAATAAACAGTCCTGGGAAGGCTCTTACTTCTTGTGGTTTTCTCTCTTCCTTTGCACTCCAGTTGGGTGTCAGAGCATCCCAGTGCCAGGGGAATTCCTTGTCAGCTTGTTTGCATCAAAGCTGAGCTACTGCAGAGGAGTTCAGTGTGAAACAATATAGGCCAAGGTGGTCTGATTTTCATTCCTCTGTTTCTGTGGGAATTCGTCCCTTTAAGGCCTCACTGAGTCTTTTGCTTTCCCCACCTCAAGGCCTTGAGGAGCTGCACATGGACCTGGTGGATTGGGACGACCTGGTCGTAGTGTCACTGCTTTGCCCTCCTGCCAGCTCTCCTGGTGTCCCCACACCCTCAGACCTCATTCAAATCAATATTTGTGTTTGGAAAGGTGATCCCTCCATCTCTTCCTTAGCAAACCTAGTCCAGGGCTTTGCAGGATCCACAGGGACCAAGTTTTCCTCATTTAAGTCAGGGATTAACCTCCCCCAAGTGTCGTCCCTTTGCTCAGGCTGGAGAGCAGCACCACAGGGCTTTGCAACACAAATTTACCTGAAAGAGGAAATTCAGAGGTGCCAAGTTTCTGGGGAATTTGAGAAAACAGATTTCAATGGCCAGAAATGTTTGCTTCTTGAGAAGGAGCTGAATTGACTTAGTGAAAGATAACTCACAGGGCCAATGTAAGGAGGAGAATCCCTTAATACCATTTCCCTGAGTCTTAGTGTGGCAGTGAGGGGGTGGATTTTACAAGTGCACAGTTCCCATCAGTCCCCTGCAAAACCACAAAAAGATTTGTTGTTTTATCAAATTTATTTTCAATGGGAAGCTCAACACAAAGGTCAGTTCTTAAACCAGTTTCCATAATTGACATTTATGATTACAGAAATGTCTCTGATGATATCACAAATTCTGAGGCTAAAAAAATGTTTTGAAATGCAGTTTTGTCTTAACAAAGGCATTTTTCTTTACTTTGAATGTTTGTGAAATGTGACTTTACAGAGGAAAGTGAGAAAAAGTTTGCAGTGCATTTGCTTATGATGTATAAGAGACTCCTGTGAGTGCACATATATGTGTGTATTCATGCACATGCAACAAAACACCCATTTTTAATGTAAAATATCTACTTTATTGCCTACTCAAGGTGTCCCCCTTCTTGCTTCACATTAGACATCTTCCCTATTGATTCCTGTGGCCTTTTGGAGGATCATTCTATGCCAGAAGCTCAATGTGTTGTTGATGCCAGTGGACCTGTGATGGATGTTGATAATTACCTAATTTTACTAGAGGTTATTTGTCTAAACAACTCATTTCTTGTCCATATATTGACAAAATCAGGTGAAATATGCACAAAAATTTCTTACAAAGGAAGGGATGGCAAAAATTTATTGAAATTCAGTGCAAGACACTGAGGGGGACAAGCATGGACAAGATTCCCAGGCTGGAGCAGGTGTCCCAGGAGGATGAGGTTGAAGCCAGGCAGCCCTCTGCAGAAACCAGGTGAGGCAGTTTTTCAGTTTTGCCTTGTGACAGAGCAATAAATTGTGTAGCAAATGCCTGTAAAAAACAGATTGAGTGATGGTGGGCACTGCAATTCAGGGTTTTCTTTGGTTTTTAGTGGTAATGGGAAGCGTGAGGTCCAGCTGCACTGACATTTCAATTTTCCTCTCGTTCTCCTTTTGTACTTTTCATGGATCTAAACTGAATTTCAGGCTTGCAATTGGCATCTTCTTGGGGATGCAGAAACGTGGGGATGAGTATAAATACTTGGTTATTGTATGGATCCATCCAGCTGTTCTCCAGTGAGGCTATTTATAGGATTTTTAATTTCCCTCAGGTTTTTTGTGTGTATTCTGCAGACATGAATAATTACTGTAAATTGTGTTTATCAAATGACTTGTTTTTTTTTTTCTTTTCAAGTATGTGTGGCATTGTATTCAAACTCTTCAATGAAGAGTTAGTGAATTAAATAACTCATTTATTTTACTGGAGATAGCTGAGGGTATGTTCTGACCTCCTTACAAGACTGGGCTGGGACAGTGGCTCTTTCCATTCCCTCCCACTGGATTGATGGTTCTCAGAATCCACATTTTCCACCTCAGATTCACTGCTGCCCAAACCCTCTGTCACCCATCCCAAACTTGCAGAGATTTTAGGGATGGTGATATGCTGCTATTTTGGGTTGAATCCATACTGGTTTTGCTCTGGTGCTGTTGGAGTTTCTGTGTTGCAGGGCTGAGGAACTAAACAGGAACACCAGTTGTAGCATGTTAATGCTGCAGATTCAGTTTAGTTTCTTTATTCCATAGAATCATAAAAACATGGAATGGTTTGGGTTGGAGGGGCGCCTTAAAGACAAACCCTCTCATTCACCTTCCACTATCCCAGGTTGCTCCAAGCCCCATCCAACCTGGCCTTGGACACTCACAGGGATGGGACAACTCTGGGTAAAGAATTTCTTCCCAATGTCTGATCTAAGCCTGCCCTCCCTCAGCTTAAGGCCATTTCTCCTTGTCCTGCCACAAATTTGCAAATTCCTGTTATGAAGCTTCCTCTGAGTTGGAGCTCAAGGCAGATTTCCATAAGCCCCCCACCCCAACACATTCTCTTGGTATTTTCCCTCCTTGTTAAGACACTCCCATTTCCATTTTTCAGATATTTTTTCTCCCTTAGAGCGTTTGAATCTGCTTGTTTGTCCAAAGATTCCTATCCAACACCTCTGAAAAGGCTTTTGGGGCAGTACCTGCTTAGTCCCCAAAGGCTCTACCTCGTGTTTAGTCTGTCATGACAGAGGTGTCCTGGTGATCCCAGCTGCCTTCCCCCCTGTCCTTTGGGGGACACCACATCCCACTAAAAATCTTGGAGCCTCTCACTGGCCTCGTTAGAACCAAGAACTAGAGTTGTTCAAGCCTTGTGAACACTTGGTTTCAAAAAAATGTGGATGTGGCACTTGAGGACAGTGGTGCTGGTTGATGGTTGGACTTCATCTTAAAGGTCTGTTCCAGCTTAAACAGTTCTCTGTCTTTTCTTACACATTTCCAGACCAGGAGCTTTGGGTGCTCAATAGATGATTGAAAACATGCTGATGCTGCTGTTACTTACTCCCTGCCAGTGGCACCAGGGGAATGTGTGTTGTCATCCACATTTAGGGGGTCCTTCACAAGGAGAAAGTGCAGACACAGCCAAATGTGACCCTGTTTTCCTATAGAAAAGGCATTTTTTGTGTGTTCTCCTGTTGTTGGCTGCTCTTGCAAGTTTTGTTTTATCCTCTGTGGCTGTGCTTACATTCCCTCAGCGCTGTAATTCCAATTTAAAATGAGTTTTCTTTCTCCATCATTCCTGTGAGCAGCAACTGATCTCTGCCCTGACAGTGGAGAACTGAGAACATGGACTAGAAAAACTATCTGGCCTTCAAAAAACCTACTTAAGAGAATATTAGGGATCCTTTGGGAATGAATAGGGAGCCAGGGAGCATTTTGGAGCACTGTGACACACGTGCTGTGTTGAATCACAAGCCACTAATGGAGACATGTAACAGTTGGAGAGGTAAAACAACCCCACCAGCTCCAGTCTAGGCAAAACATTCCTCAGATTAGCATGAATTATGCACTTTAAACCACTTATTAACATTCAATTTAACATTAGGAGCGTTGGTTTGGGGAGTGTGTTCTTGTAACAAGAGGAGAAGGCACTGCAGAGGGCAGGAAGTTCACTGAAGCTGTAATTATTGTTTCTCTGAAAATTATATGCATTTTAATCACATGCACTCAAAGTCCCACAGAGAAAAAATCCAAATAAATCGACCATAAATTCCAAATTTCCAAAGAAAATGCCTTCTTTCAAAAGATGAGGCAGTGACTGGTGTTACAGAGGCCTGGCCTGAGATACTTTTTAAATCATAGTGGTGTCTAGTTTCAATAATATCTCAGTCTACTGGTTATAAACTTCCTTCCAGGAGTTTATTACTGGGTAGAGTAGGCAAATTTATTTGTTGTTGCTCTTTCCCAAGCAGAGCATTATTGTTAACTTGTTCCCAGAGAGAAATAATAGGAAAAAAAATATAAATATCAGAATTTCTACAAAAAATCCTGTTCCCACTGACCCTGTGGAGGTGGGCAGAGATCTGTGGGAGGTTACACACTGGTTTTTGGTGGACTGTCCTGTGTGGTGTGTTGTGTCTGAGCAGGCACTGGGGAACACGGGAATGTGTCCAACCAATCCTTGGGATGACAGGAGGCACTTCTGAACTTCCCATTAGGAGCAACTGGACAGAAATCTCTTTGTTCTGGTCTCAGCTGCTCGTGGGGCTCTTGAAAAGTGACCTTGGGAAAATTAATTTGTCCACTGTGAGGCTTTCTGGGGCGTGGTGTTTGTGAGAGGTCAGTGGCAGAGATCACAACTGAAATTAGGTCTCTGTGAGACCTGGAGAAAGTGAAGTTGTGTCTTGTTTGTTGTCAAGCACAGGGCTGGAGCCCCTCTGCTCTGGAGACTGGGAGAGCTGGGGGGGTTCCCCTGGAGAAGAGAAGGATCCAGGGAGAGCTTGGAGCCCCTTGCAGAGCCTGAAGGGGCTCCAGGAGAGCTGGAGAGGGACTGGGGACAAGGGATGCAGGGACAGGACACAGGGAATGGCTTCCCACTGCCAGAGGGCAGGAGAGATGGGATCTTGGGAAGGGATTCCTGGCTGGGAGGGTGGGGAGGGACTGGAACAGAATTCCCAGAGAAGCTGTGGCTGCCCCATCCCTGGAGTGTCCAAGGCCAGGCTGGAGCCCCCTGGGACAGTGGGAGAGGACAGTTCCAGCCTCATGGCAGGGGCTGGAATGAGACTTTAAGGCCCTTCCCACCCAAACCATTCCATGTTTCTGTGATTTTCTCTCCCGTGTCCTCAGTGCCTCCAGGGCTGTCCCGGAGCAGCTGCAGGACAATCCCAATCCCAGTGGGGACAGGCTGCTCCTGGCACATCCCCGTGGGAAGGGGCTGAGCCAGGCTCTGGCAGGGGCACCTCAGGCACAGTCACCCCAGTTCAGCAGGGACACTTCCCTTCCTGCAGCCACCGGAGGAACATGAAGGCACAAACCCAGAGTCTCTGTGTGGAACTTCCCTCCAGAGCTCCTCGTTTCTGGCTGACAGGGGTAGGAGCTGATTGGAAGTGACCAGTGCCCACAGAGCCCGTGTGGGAGCGGGGGCCTGGATTCCTCTGGTTGGAACCTCCTGACATTTGCATTTCAGATGTTCTCTTTTTGCCCACCCCTCCTCTTTCTCCTTCCTTTCCCTCCGTGATTTCTTTTGTTTAATGAGGGGGAAAAAATAAAATTAAAGGGAACATCTGGAAAGTGTGCTTCATAAAAACGAGGGTGAGCAGTTGTCACCCACCCTCGATATCCTGTGGGCCAGAGCACGGGGATGATTTTTGATAGGGAAAGGAACCTCAAGCCACATGGAATGGGGTTTGTCATCCCACCAAGGATTTATGCAGGCACACGGGGTGTCAAATGATCCCTGTGTTACATTCTGCTGGTAACAATAAATCAGTGGAGCCATTACATTTTATTTTCACGATAAGAAAAATGAAAGGGAGGAAAGCCAAGTGCTCCCCTATTTCACCAGATAATTTACCTGTAGCCAAGATATAAAATGAGTGTTTCTTGCATTTCTCTTCCCTCTTAACACAAAATGATGGAGCAGGGAAGGCACCTTCAGGCAAGAGCTGAGCCAGTGGGAAAACAAAGTGGAGCATGTGCTCCTTGTGTTTCTGAGGAATGTTGGAGGGCTTGGCAGCTCCCTGTGTCATTGCCAGGGAAAGGGAAGGGTGGGCAAAGTGGGAGTGGGAGGGAAAGGCTGGCAATTAGGGGAGCAGAAAGTAGCTGACAAATGTCTCCTTATTTCCTAACCTTTGGATTTGCCTTCAGAAGGGAAAAATGAAATGTTAAGGTGCTCTAAGTCAAAATTTCCTGTGTATCACAGGATTTCTGCCAGAGCTCTTTTCTCTCATTTATAATGGACTGGAAAAGGTGTGAGTGCACCATCCAAAAATTCACAATCACCAGTGCCCACCGTGGTCCTGGAAGGATTTGGCTGCATCATTATGATGGTGGGTCAGAAATTACCTCTGAAATAATTAGTGTATCACCCACTGCACAGAAATAGGAGCAGTGGACTATATGTGCAATTAAATTAGATAAATTCAGTACATTTTGGCCCACTTTCTCTTATGCTGGGTAATCCCATCTCTCTGTCTGTCCCTTCTTGAGCTCGGGTGCTGGTGGCCAAGCTCTGGGCTGGAGTTTCCCAGACAAAATCCAGCATTCAAGAAGGAAAAATATTTGCATGGAAAAGCCTTAAATGCTGAAGGAAAACTAATAATCACAGAAGAAACAACAGGGAGGGGAGCTCAGAGTCAGTGGATCATGGAGTTCTTGGTCAATGTGAAGCTGTGGGATGATGGGGCTCAACATCAAAGATGTGGTTGATCCATAAGGGAGCTGTATTCCATGTGTATTCCATAATTAATTGTATTGCATAAATAATTTCAGGTATAAATTGTAGTCCATAAATAATTGCTCTACCATTTCAATTCAGCTGTGCATGGCTGGAGAAGCTGAGCAAACCACCCCTGGCACGAGGCATGTGGGCAGAGAAGAGTGTTCACGGCCTTCCCTGCCCTCCTAGAAATTGGAATCCAGCTATTTTTCTCAGAATTCGTTTCAGAGAGAAAAATGGTGGCATCTGACATCCCTCTTTTGAAGAGGAAAGAGAATCAGGTTGTTGCCAGTCTGGTTGATGGGGTTTTGTTCCTGAGTTCCCACCATCACAGGGTGGTCAGCATTTAAAATCTGCAAATTTAAAATAAGGACTGCAGTAGAAATGTCCTATCAAGGTATTTCTTTTTGCTTTCCCATTAGAAATACAAAAATTACAGCTCCACTGTACATGTATTTTGAATATTAGATGTATATCCAAACTGGGCAGGGAGGCTCAAGGATTTCATTTTCAGTTGGAAACCCCACTAACGAGGTCTGGGTTTTACTTGTGTTCTAGAAACTACTGCCTGAGTTTTCTAGATAATATTCCCCTAACAATTAATGCTTCTGTTTCTTCTTTCTGCTCTTTCTCAAATCTAAAGGGTAAATGGGAGCTAAACTTTTAAAGGTACCTTGAAATTGGTATTTGCAACTGGGTCTTGCATCTGAAATAATGCTCAAGTTCACATGTCAGTTGCTGTTAGTTTGGGGATTTTTTATTTATTATTCCTTATTATTATTTGTTATTTATTATATTATTTATCATGTTATTTAATGTATTATTTATATTTCTTATAGATTATGTTTCTTATATATTGCATATTTATATATATAATTTATATTATATATATTTGCATTATGTTATTTGTTGTTGAAATATGTATTATTTATTAATTTATTTTATTATTTTTTTTACTTTACAGGAACTCAAAAAAGAAACAACTTAAACTGAGGTATTTGGGTTTTTGTAATGACATGGCTGTGCAAATCTTGTATATTGCAAAAAAATCTAAGGGTATGTAAGTAGTGGTTAGGTCTTGACCTCCTGGAGTTGATGAGACATTTTCATTATTATCCCTAGAGCTGTATTTTATTTAGGTTGCATTTGGGGCTTTTTAAAATGCCTAAAAGGTTTCTGAAATCTTTATTGTTTCATTCCCAAATGGGGAGGATTTAGAGAAAGGGTCACACCTTGAGCTGGAGGACGTTCAGCCCTTGCCTTAATTCATCCCATGCCCCCCAAAATTCCCAGGTTTGGGAACCCCCCCTTCCTGAACCACCCAGGGAATGAGAACCTTCCATCCCCCTGAGCTGAGGAGCTGCTGGGTCAGTAATTCAAGGTGACATTTCCGTTCTCGATGGCTTCACATCCCACTCCTTGCTCTCACTGTGATCTCTGATTTCTGTGTCTTTCCATGACTTTTCCTGCCTTTTTCCAACTGAGCCAAGGCTTTCAATCCCATCAGCCCTTCCATTCTCAGCGCTGAGCTCCACAGCTGCCCCTGCAGCACACGGGGCTTGGCAGTGCAGGAACAGTCAGGGCATTTAAATACCTTTTCAGCGAAATGGGTTTGATTTTATCACTCTCAGTGACCTCCATTCCCAACCCATCGCTCTTATCAGGTGCAGTGTTGCTGTTCAGAGAAATGGGACTCAACCATTCTGACAAAGTTAAGGGGGGAAACTCTGGGGTTTGAATATTTGGGGATTTGTTCCAAGCATGAGACAATCTTTCCTTTACTCCTTTGTTTGCAGGACAATATTTGGTTGATGCTATCCTGCTAAAAGTGCAGCACCAACTCAGCCTTAACATTCAGACCCCGCAGTAGATCAATCTCACCAGTTCTCTTTCAACTTCAGCCTTGTCAAGCTCCATTATTCTCAATCCACTTTGACAGCCCTGGGTTAAAAACACATCAATTACCCTTTGAAATTACCCTCCCTCTGTAAGATTAGCTCCGTTTCTGCTGACTTTGGAAGCTCCTCGTGCACAGGGGATATTCTGGAGGGGGCAGGGTGCCTCAAAATGCTGCATTATAACCATTTTATGGCACTTGAGTGGCTGCCTTGGCAATGGCTCTGGCACTTGGTGGCAAATTTCCTTCTTGACCACATAAGCAGTCGTTGTAATTATTAATAAAGCTGGTTGATGTGGGCTTTCTGGTGCCATTTCACTCCTTTTTCAACCTGTAAAGCCTGTAAATATGGCATGTTGTCACTACTCTGGGACTGTATTCAGTTCTGGTCTGTGCTATGCAGAAAAACAAGTCCCAGTTGCAGAGGTGACCTCAGGATTTTTTTCTGCCACAGTAGAATATGACCAAGACCTTTGCAAGGATTTTTATTTTCTTTGGGTGGTTTTGTTGTTTGAGTTTTTATTTATTTTGAAAAAAAAAACACAAAACCAAACATCAAGGCAAAATAGGGGGGAGCAGGAGAGGAGCAGAGTTGGCTTCTCCAGGGGATGGTTCATCAATAGGGGCTTAAAATTACCTTCTGGAGGAACCTTCCTGTGCACCTCCTGTGCCCAGCATGACTTTCTGAATCAGCACCCCTTTGATTCCATGGACAACAGAGACAAAACCTCAGATGTTTTAGAGCAAACAATAATTTCAGAGGTTTTAAGACCCGGAGTTATCTGGAGAGGTCTGGGCTTGAGCAACAGCCTCTTGTTCCTCCATCTCACTCCTTCATTTGGGGCTGATTGTGACCCGTGTGTGACACATCCTGCTGTCACAACCTTCCCCCTCCTCCCCACATCTAACCAGGCTTTTGTGCCTATTTTCAGTGACAGGGAATGATTTGATCCTGGAAATGCTGCGATTTAATTTCTGACTGGAAAATGAGGAATGTAACTGCAAAGCAAATATTGTGACCCAACAACAGAACTGTCCTAGATTCTCACGTCTTGTTTTGGAATTTTGTGACAGCCTTATTGCCCAAGGGTACAACATAATCACTGCTCAGTTCACTGAGACACTTCCTCTCAGCATCTGTACTGGATGTGTTTTTATCCCTCCTGCATGTAAGAACACTTTTTAATTCTTCAGATGCAGAGGGAACAAAAGCCAGCTCAAGTGTAGAATGGCTTGAGTTGCACTTATTTTAATTTTGGCTGTAAATATGCTGAGATTCTGTGATTAATGGCCTTTGTAAAATTACTCACTGGTGATCAGCCAGTGCCATTTTCCTTCAGTTGCATCTTCTGAGTCTCCATCAAGGGGTAAAGCAGGGAAGCCTTGGAGTTGCCAACAGGCAAAAGCATGTGGGAGAAGAAAGTAGGCAGGTGGGAACCTCCTGGTTATTCTGAACCTAAAAGTTGAGTACAGGGATGGGAAGAGCTTTTTCCTTTCTTTAATGTGTAATATTTCTTGTTGGATTAGGATGAACTGAGTGGAATCACTTTGTCCGCTCAGGGACAGGGGGGACTCTTGGGGATGGGGCTGTGCAGGGCTGAGGGTTGGAGGGATGGTCCTTGGGGGTCCCTCCCAGCTCAGCATGTCCTGGGGTTCTGTGACTCTTCCTCCTGCCTTTCCTGGGTGATGGATCCAACATCTGCCAACCCTCTGTGGTGTCTCCACAGTGACAGCCTTGGACAGAGGTTAGAGCTGAGCTGTTGGATCCTTCACCTGGATATCCCCACGTGCTGCCCAAGCCTGTCATCAAAGAGACACTTTATGTCTTTACATCCCTGTTTTCCATTTCCTTAATTCTTTATTCTTAAAACAGACCTTCACATGCCCATGACCAGCTTGGCATTGTCTCAGCTGTCAGTGATCTGCAGTGGTTAGAAAAGTAAACAAATTTGAGTGAAATATTGAATTTGCATCAAATAGGGCTTTTTTTGTTTGGTTTTTTTTTTTTTTACAAATACGACATTGTTGCTTTCATTGACTACAACTGCAGTTTGGGGAGATCACCAGGGTGGAGCTGCTGCAGCCCCTCTGGAGGCCCCGTTGCTGCAGGGGGATGTTGATGATCCAGAGCTCATTTTAAAAGAGTAAAACTCTTGTTATACTGTCAGAAAAGTAACTCATACAGGGAGATGAGGGAGGAGACTGCTGACAATCTCAAATTCTGTGTTTCCCTGTGATATGTTGTTTTATACCTGTGGTTTTAATGGATGGGCACATTTTATACCTATCAGATTTCTCATAATTTATCTGAATGTAACAGTTTTTCAGTTCTGGGAGAGGGGGAATAGCTGTTTATTTTTCATATTCTTTCCTTTATGCTTTTTCTTTTCCCTTGTCATCTTTTCAGGGGCTGCATTCCTACCTGCTTTCTAGGAAGTGCAGATCTATTTCAATTTTGATCTATATATCCTGTGCCTTGATTAGTTGAGAGTATTAAAGCACTTTGGAACCTTCAAATTGGCTCTTAAATTGCAGGTAAAAAACTGAGAAAGCTTTTTCTGTTGCCTTCTCCTCCAAGGCAGAATCAAACCTGACAATGATCTTTGCTCCTGAAACATGAGGAGCAAATTTAAAGGAAGATTCCAAAGCACCTTAAAAAGCCACCAGCAATCAAAATGCCTTTCTCTTGCTACAAGAAAATAATCCTTTTTTATCCAAGGGTGGTTATTTATTTATTTATTTATTAAGAAGGATTATTCAGAAAAGAGTGAGTTATTTATCACATAGAAATAATTAGTCTGCTGCTGAAAACAAGACCACACTGGTTTAGCTCAAGGAATGTTTTAGAAAACTCCATTTTATAGACTCAAATTTTAAAATATTTCCCTAAGATTATTTATACATGTTCTTATTTCCTGTGCATTCTTCAGTATTCATGCAGTTGCCTCATCCTCGACAGTCCCATCCCAAGGTACCTGCTGCAGCCCAACACTTCTGACATTTTCCACTTTAGAGACTTCACCCAGCAAGTTGCCTTAAGGTTTCTTTTCGTTCTGCTTTCTCCATTTTGCACTCCATTTCCTCACTTTTGGATTCTGCCTGCACTGAGCTGCACATTTGTCTGTGTCTCGTGGGCTGCTTGCTCCACTTGCTCAAGAAATCAGGGAGCTGTTGAGGAGCACCTGGCTCAGACTGCAGAGACAAAATGTCCCTCACAACTTTATACCAATATCATCACTTTTAAGCCATGAAGCAGCTCTGACCAATTGTCACACGTGAAGCTGCATCCCAAAAGGAATTTCTCACTTTCCCCCCAGGCAGGAGGACCAGGTGTGTCCTCCAGGAAATCCAGCTGAAGGATTAGATAAGCAGTGGTGCCACCAGTTTGAAACTCATAGAAATCCAGCTTTTCCTGCCCTTTTGTTTGCTCTCCCAGATTATGGATAGAATAGAAAAGGAAAAACAATGGAATGGATTGGAATGGGGAGAGGAGAGGAGAGGAGAGGAGAGGAGAGGAGAGGGGAGGAAGGGGAAGAGAAGAGAAGAGAAGAGAAGAGAAGAGAAGAGAAGAGAAGAGAAGAGAAGAGAAGAGAAGAGAAGAGAAGAGAAGAGAAGAGAAGAGAAGAGAAGAGAAGAGAAGAGAAGAGAAGAGAAGAGAAGAGAAGAGAAGAATCATTAAGGCTGGAAAATCCCTCTAAAGCCATGGGGGCCAACCCTTAACCCAGCAGCATTGTGTTCACCACTAAATCAAGTCCCCATGTCCATAGGGACTATTTTAATCTTGCTTTTGATATTGTTTTCTCTGTTTTTAATGTCACAGCCCTGGAAGCTGCTGCTCCTGACAGGGTTTGCCACGTGATTTTGAGCAGAGACAGACACTCCTGTGCCATCTCTCATTTATTCACTGGATAAACACCACCTGAGTGCTTCAGCCCTGCATGACTGAAATCAAAAAAGGGTTTCACATCGACCTCAGTGGGAGAAAAACCCTGCCTCAGAGAGCTCTTGCACACACAAACTCAGCTGCATTAACTGCTCACACACATCTCAGATCCACCTGCTCTGCCACTGCAAAAACACCACTTTTGTCAGTTATTTTTGAAAGCCAGTGACTGTGAGTGCTCTGGTAGATGCAGGGAAATGTAATGATTATATGTAATGATTGTATGTAATGATTATATTCCATATATTCTATATATATTCCATAACCATCACAGATGTCACTCCAAATCCTCGCTCTTTTGCACCACCTCGAAAGTGATGGTACTTATTCAAGTGGCCCAGGGTTGTACCAAGTGTCTCACAGAATCATTCAGGCTGGAAAAGGCCTCTGAGATCATCAAATCCAGCCATTCCCAGCACTGCCAAGGCCACCACTGACCCTGGCCCCAAGTGCCACATCCACAGGTTTTTTTTACAGAAATTGTATTAAAGTCAGGTGATGGCCTGGGGAGAGCAACTGACTGCAGAAACAAAAAGGGAAAAGAAATAAGAAAATGGAGTTTTAAGTGTCCAAGGCCAGGTTGGAGCAACCTGATCTACTGGAAGGTGTCCCTGCCCATGGCAGGGGGTGAAACAAGATGGTTTTTAAGGGTTTTCCAATACAACCCACTCTGTGTTTCTATGATTTTTCACCCCATGCCCCTTTTGAGTGGAATGATACCTTAGTAAAAATAGGGAGCTATGAGAAAGCATTTTCCAGTTGGGATAAATATTAGTGAAGAGTTGTCAAGCAACAGATGTTTCAGCAGAAAAAGGTGGGCTGTCCTGGAGGAGGGCTGGGCACAAGGGGTGGTGGGTCACCACACAGTCATCAGGAGGGGAAGCTTGGCTGGGTGCAGAATTCACTTATAAAACCCAACAATTGTGCCACTTTGACTGACTGGGCTTCTTGTTGTGTGAAGTCTGGATGGAAAAGATTTCTCTCTTCTGGGAGATTTAGTTCCTTTTCTGTCTTCATTCATGATGTCCCCTGGCATTTCCCTCAGTGCTGGTGACAAATGTCTCCCAGGAAGGGACATCCTGTCACACAGACATGAGCTACACTGGGTTTGTTGTGACCTCTGGTGAAATCTTGTCAGGAAAAGGACCATTATCCACAGTTGTCTGATGTTAAAAACATTCCTCTTCCAACTGCAAAATAAATATCATTATGATCAGTGGTCGTGTCTGGGGACACCTGGGTTTTGACAGGTGCTTTCTCAGGATTGTGGGCTGAAGATCTCCATGGAAAAACTCGGGTACAACCAGGACACTGCTTTTTATTTGTCATAATCCCTGATTGGGACGAACTGCAGCACAAACCAGGTACCAGCTTTGCCTGATAATGCCTCACCCAATTATTTCATCCATCATTTCTGTCCTCATTGCTCTCAGAATGTAATTCTGGAAGGGTTGAAATACCGTGTTCCAGCCTCTGCCTTGTTTCTCCTCTTTCCCCCTGTTTGCTGTGTGGGTTGGCTACAACAATAAAGACCTTTTGACACTTGCAGACAAATTCCTGTTGCTGCAGCAAACAGCTGGCAGGAGCTCCCAGCCCATGGAAAGCTGAAAGGCTCATCTCAGTGTCTGAGGATGCTCACACACTTTGTGTATCAGAGTTCTGCAGAGCCCACTTCTTGCAAACAGCTTGGGGAAGCAGATATTTGGCAAAACAAATTTTGTGGGAGCGTTGTGATTGTCAGTCCAGGTCCTGGGATATTTGGCTATTTCCTCCAGTCCCTGTGGGAAATGCCTTCACTTTCCAGTGCTTCCAAGAAAAATTGATGTTACTGTTCCTGATCTATTTTGAATTTATTTTTTTTAAATTCTTTTGTACCTTGTTTTTGTATTCTTGTGAATTATTCTTTTTTGTTGGAATGAGTGTGTTCAGCACAGTCCTGAGCTCAGGCTGTTGGTAATGATAATTTACCTAAAGAAATGCAAATCAGTCTGAAAATCATCTTTTAAAGGACATCACTGCCAGTGCTTTACCCAAGTTTGGGACAAAGTGCCTTTTTACTTCACATCTGAGGATGGTTTTCAATAGCAAAACTTCTTCTAACTGATTTTCTCATTTTAGTAATTCTCTGAAATTATTTGCCAGGCAGTGGAAGTCCAGGTTTGTGCCACCACTGCTGAAATCCTAGGATTTTCCATCATCATGGAACCTGCCTCCAGCCAAACATCACCTCCAAAGTCAGGAGCTCCCTCCCCTTCCCCTCTCACAGAAGTTGTTGACAGTCTGTTCCTGAAGAAAGCTGGAGGAAGGCTGAACAAATGTACTTTCCAAGGTAATTTCTTTAATATCTCCTTTTCTAGCTGCAATTTCTGGCCCAAAACATGTCCATCCCCATTTCTGTGGTCAGAGGAACTGCATTAGGGGTGGATGGGGATGGATGGGAATGGTCAACACCTGCTTGCTGCAGGCAAATGGAATCCTCCATGGGATCTGTCCTAGGAATAATTTGAAATTGCTTTTCTGAGGGCATCTTCCTATTAAAAGTGAGGAGCTGAAGCCTTTGTGGGAGTGTTTTTCCACACTGAATAAAATACAGTTGTACTGGCTCAAAGGAATTTCATGTAAAGGGATGCAAATATCACAAATGAAATGAAAACATGGCAGTGATCCTATTTATGGAAATAAATGTAGGCACTGCTGAGAGAGATGCACCCCTGCCAAAGAAAGGATGGAGTGCAACAGAAATCACACAGCAAGTACAAAGGGCTCTGTAATACAGAGACCCTGTTTGGAATTACAGTCTCACATGATTTAGGCACTACATTTCCAATTGCACGTTGTTTTCAGGCATTTCCAAAAATTCCTGAAGCTCTCAGCTCTTCCACAAAGGAATCTGCTTCCTAATGTGCCTGTGACATGCACAGCCCATATGTTGGGTGACATATGGACTCCCTGACTATCAAACTGAAATCCTTTTTGGGGCTAAACACAGGCCTGTGATGTGCACAATAAATATCAATTCCTGTTTCCCACTTAACACAGAATAAACTAATTGTATGAAGTCCTAAAGCCTTAAGCACTGATGGATTTTTTCCATGGGCAAAAGCAGACAAAAGGACACAGAGAGTTTTTCATCAGCATCCCCCAAAGCAGTAGCATCACTGTTTTTGTTTTTTTCCAAGGGTGTTTCAGTCCAGGCATTTCTCTGCTTTATGAGCAGCAGGACAGGGAAGGAGCAGCTGAGGTGATGTGAAGGAAAATCATGAGTTTTTAGGGGGTTTAACCAGGATCCAGAATCCTCTCTAGAAAACCCTGTTCTGCTAACCCTGGAGATGGGCACGGGCTGCTCCTCCAATATTGTGGGATGTTCCAGGGAATTGCTCTCCCTAAAAAATATGTAGGGACACAGAAAAGCTACCAAAAAATTGTAATTGTAAAAACCCACCCCCAACAAAAAACCTGTGGCTTGTCCAACAACACGTGAAAGTCTTACTTGATTACTTGACATTCTGTTTGTTGACTTGTTCAGCTTCATCACAAACCATTTTCTAGTAAAACCAAAGATTTTCTGTTCAGATCTATTTTTTTTTCTCTTTGCCAGGGGCTCTGATACCCCTGGGGAAACAGTAATTTTCTCCTCTGTATTGAAAAGCTGTTCTCCAGGAGCTTTCTGGTGAGATCCTCTCTGCTGGTGGCCTGGAGGGTATTTCAACTTCTGCCTTTGGGAGAGAAAAAGAAAAAAAAAGCAAAAGTTTATCTCAAGGCTCTGCTCTGCCTGTTGTGACACAATGATTTTTGCTGTTTGACCAGAATTGGAGCAGGTTCCCCTTGCAATTCCTTTGGCAGTGCCTAAACAGATGGGAAAAATGGGATATAAGGTTGATTTGGTGGCATCCCTGGCATTGCTGCACTGTGAAAACATCCTGAAGCTGTATTTGGGTTTAAAACGAGCCTCCAGAGCAGGTTGGATATCAGGCTGGGTATGGATTCCCTCTCCCCAGGCAGTGGATGCAGCTCCCAGCCTGGAATAGATTTCCTCCAGGAAGGAATTTGAGAGCCCTACTGGCAGCCCCTGCTGGGAGGCTGTGGTGGTGTCTGAGCACAGATGTTGGAATTCCCATCCCAGCCCCTGGAACTGCTCCCTTCGGTTCACTGGGAGCCCGCTGGCAGCAAGGGATGGCAGCAGCTTCCCCAGCCTCTGCTGGGTCTGTCACAGGGACCAGCCTTCCTGAACCTGCTCAAAGTTACTGCTGGAACCAGGAGAAAATGGGCAAAATAGAACCTAACCCCCCTTCCCTTCCCTTCCCTTCCCTTCCCCAGCAGCACCAGCTGTGAACTGCAACACGTGGCACCTTCACCTGTGATTAACTTCTTCATTCATTATTAATATTTTCTCCTGACAGTCTCAATCAAATCAAGCCAGAGCTGAGATACTAAAGAGAAGAAAGAAAAAAAAAAAAAATAAATAAAAGGAGAAGCAGAGACACTTGAAATCTGTGTTGGGAATCAATTGGATGCAGATTCCTGGAAGTTTAATTTTGTCTGTGCAGTGTTGTAGCACCAGACTGTGTTTTTAGCAGCATTTTGTGTCACCTGGGTGGGACAATCTGTTGATAACCCAACAGAAACCCCAGGGCTGCCTTGCGAGGCTGCTCTGCTCCCTAAGGCTCCAGAGGACTTTGGGATGTTCCAAAATTTAGGCCCATATATTTTGGCAATAAAACCCTCCCCACCCCACCATTAGGAATGGAAGCCTCAGTTCGATTTTGCTGTTGTGTTTGACAAGAAAGATGCCACATAAATTAGTAAGACTGTTATAAACACAATTCCATAAATACAAGCAGGAAGATGCTCCTGGCCCCCGGGGTGGGGAGTTTTTAGCCTCGTGCAGTGTAATTATGTTTGTCTGACTATGAGCTTCATAAAGTGCAGCCACACAGCAGTGACCTGGTGCTCAGGACCAGAGCTGGGACACTGAGCTCACCCTGCAATCTGCATCATGGAGAAAAAGGGGAAGGGAGATTGGTTCTGAGTATTTTTTAAGTGAAGGACTGAAAAAAACCCCACACAAGATGTTCCCAGACTGGTACTGCTGTGAGCTGCTCTTTAATCTTGGAAACACAGAATGGCTTGGGTTGGAAGAGACCTTAAAGTTCATCTCATCCCACCCCCTGCCCTGGGCAGGGACACCTCCCACTGTCCCAGGCTGCTCCAACCTGGCCTGGGACACTCCCAGGGATGGGGCAGCCACAGCTTCTCTGGGCACCCTGTGCCAGGGCCTGCCCACCCTTCCCAATATCCCATCCAAATGTACCTGCTTAAATCTATTCCCCCTTGTCCTGTCCCCCCATCCCTTGTCCCCAGTCCCTCTCCAGCTCCTGGAGCCCCTTCAGGCTCTGCAAGGGGCTCCAAGCTCCCCCTGGATCCTTCCCTTCTCCAGGGGAACACCCCCAGCTCTCCCAGCCTTTCACTGACATTTCTTTGTCTTCCATTAAACACCATTTTTTCTTCCATTTTTCCATGAACTGGACGATCCCAATGATTCTTTTAACATCCCTCTCTGTTTCTTTTTGCCCCTGGCTGAGGAGGGGAGCAGGGAGTGCAGCATTCCCAGTGCCACAAGCGCCCCTAAAGCCACCCAGAGGGTACAAGGCACCCAAGGAAAGGGCAGAACAGCCTGACCCTGACCTAAACTGCTCAAACAGCCCCAGAGACTGGAGACAAAGGCCTGGCAACTGGGGTTTAAATCCTGCAGGAATTTCAAACTCTTTTCTGGCAGATGAGCAGCTGCAGTTGATGCCCTGGGAGCCTCCAGCACAGGATGGAGGGTTTTAGCACCTCTTGCAAAGAAATTTCTCTCTGTTTCCTATGTTGCTTCTCTGCCCCTGACCTAAATTATGAGTAGAGGATATTAAGCCTGGATTTTAACTTAAGAGCTGACTACACCCACAGGAGAAATTAAAGCACAGTGTTGTTCTTTGATTGAAGGTAAACAAGCAGTGAAATGATATTGGGTTCCTTGTTTAAACTGCTACCAGGAATAGGATTTTTTAAGCAATATTCTGCTCTTCTTTATTGCTCTTTCTCCTCTAAAACTGGTCTAATGTCTCCACCATATTTCCATGGCAGGGTTTCTTAGAAAGAGATGGTTTTTAGGTCCCTTCTAACCCAAACCATTGTGTGAATCTATGATGTTTAGGCACAGCACAGTCCTGATTGAGCTTGTTGGGTTGTTATTTTGCATCTAACCTTAAATTCTTACCCCTTCCTGCTTCCAACTAAACCTGATTTCCCCCAAACCACCATTTTCCAATCCTCACTGGATTTTCCTCACCATAAAGTCTGTGGGATTTTAAGTACAATGTCACTGTTGTGGTACCAGAGAAAACCTTGGGAGAGGAATGTGACAGAGCTCCAACTTCTTGAAGAGTCCTCAATTTCTCATTGCTGTGAGAAGGTGCAAACAGAGGCTGTACCCCACCATCCATCTGGGCCTGTGGCTACCTGGTGGCTACCAGTGCTCCTGCTGTAAGTATTGAATGTATTCTGTCTTCAAAGAGGTAAAAAACATCCAAATTTGCAAACACTGAATCTAAATAAATCCTCTCAGTCCTCAAATAACCCCATTATAGATCCTTTGTCTCTCCTCAGATGGGTCTTTCACCTGCTGGGAATATCCTAAAGGATTTAAATTTAACCCTTGTGTCCTTGGCTGAGGAATGAGATGTTTCATGCTCTCACCCACCTTTACTCTTTCAGGGGAGATTTTGTTGCTGCTGGACCATGAGTCACTTTATATTGGCTTTATCTCTGTGAAAAGAGTTATTTGATTCCTGCAGGTTCCAGCCCAAGTTCATCCCGTGTCCGGATTCTCTCCCGACACTTCTCACAGACAAGGTGATAATCTTGTATCTGAAAGCAAACATATAGAATCCATTTTAGTGATCCCATGGAGCAGTTTCCCAGGCAACTGTAACATCTTCATCCCCAGCAGGGTGCAGGGCTTGCCTGGCCAGCCTCCCTTCCTGCTGGAGAGCCTGCAGGTCCTGGAGGCTGGAAAAGCAAAGATGCTTTGGATGAGCCTGGGATATTCTCTCTCCAAGTTAAGGTCATTCCTGGGGCTGGTATTGTCCAGAACAAAGAGTCTTTGAATTGTTAAGACATGTAGCCCAGGCACAAGCTTGCTGGCAAGGATTGAGTGGGTGGTGGATTGTGGGAACACGGAGGAGAACTCCTCTCAGGGGGCAGAGATGGGCAGGTGAACCAGGGGGTGCCTCTCTTTAAAGAGAAATATTGATGGCACAAGAGACTCACATGGCTGAAATTAGCAAGGGGAGAGGGGAAGGCACCCTGGAGGAATCTCTGGGATGATTTCATTGTGGCCTGTCAGTACCAAAAGGGGCTCCAAGAGAGGAGGAGAGGGAATTTTTACCAGGGAAGGCAGTGATAGGACAAAGGGAAATGGCTTTACACTGAAAGAGAGGAGGTTTAGATTGGATGTCAGGAGGTAATTCTTCCCTGTGAGGGTGGGGAGGCCCTGGCACAGGGTGCCCAGAGAAGCTGTGGCTGCCCCATCCCTGGAAGTGTCCAAGGCCAGGTTGGAGCAGCCTGGGACAGTGGGAGGTGTCCCTGCCCAGGGCAGGGGGTGGAAAAGATGAGCTTTAAGATCTCTTCCAACCCAAAGCATTCCAGATTCCAAGATTAAACCCCATTAAACCCTATTCTCTGGTTCTATGAAAATACCACATTATGCAGCAGAAAAAAAGCCATAGCAAATACATTTTGATTTTTTATGCATCCATTCTTGTGGAAAATGGGAATGAGCACAGAAGGAACACGACAGTGGGGATCAGTTTTCTGCATGAACACAACATGTTCCTCTTCAGAATCCCTCCCCAAATGTGTGTCCGTGTGTGTTGTGTGGCTCCACCACCCCAAATGTGTCAGTGGGATTTGGGGATAGGTTCCAGGTTAGGAAATAGCTCTGGAAAGTGCACAGCTCCCAGGATCTGCGTTTCCCATCCCAAACATCTGGAACAGAAGCAGCCAGTTCACAGCTCCTGAACTACAGGGACCGCAAAGCGATTTGTGGCTTAAGAGCAGAACTTGGCACTGACAGCTCACACTTTGAGATGCACCAAGAAACCACAGCAGGGCTGAACTGTGAATCCTTCCAGGGGAATGGGAAAACTTTGGGTTGGGCCTCTTGGTCTGTGATGGGCAGTTGTGGGCATGGAGCCAGTACAGACAAGCCCCGAGGCCACGGCAACACTTGGAGAGAGCACATGTTAAGAGCCTCTGCCCTCACGTCAGGAGCCTGCCATGGCTTGGATCAGAGTATTTTTAGCTCCTGTCCTGTTGGCTCAGGCAGTGCTGATATTATGGAGTTTGGCAAGGCAGAGAACTGGAGGGTTATTTGAGTTTCCAGGGATCTCTCGGATGTAATGTGGTCATGTCGCTCCTGCTGCGGTGAAGAGACAGGGAGCTGTGGGAGCTTCACTTCCTTAGTTGCTCATTCATAATTTGTTGTGCTGGTTGGAGCTTCTCTGGTCTCCTGGGGCAGTGAGGAAAGGCAGGAGCCCTGGGCAGAGATGCCTGAGCTGCTGGAGATGGTGCTCATGAAGCATCACCTTATCCCTGGGGCACATCCCTAAATCCTGCTGGGACAGCTGGGGTCCCTCCACACTCTTTCAGAGCTGGCCTTCAAACACATCCCTCAGCCCTTTGGAAGCAGTGCCCTGTCTCTCTTCACCCCTCACAGCTGGGACACGCTCAGACTTTGTTGAAAAGTGCAAGATTGAAGTCCACTGTGCCATTTTTTCAGTGTACTTGAGAGCTGAGAATGGGGTTTAAAAGCGTGAACCTTCACTGCTCGAATGAAAGCAGGGGCTGCCAGCAGGCAGGTGCTTTGGAAGGAAGAAAGAGTCCCAGGGTTTTTTGAGCACTCCGTGTTTGCTTCTGGCAGTCAGTGCAGTGCCAAACTGAACAGAGAGCTGGGCCTTTTCATGTTCTGTGCCTTCAGTGCTGCTCCTGTGAGACCACAGCAGTGAAACTCTGCTGAGGAGCTGCAGAATGGCCCCTGTCCTGGCCACAGGGAACAATCCTCAGCATCTATGGCCTCTCCTATTCCTCGGAGAGCGAGGTTCTAGGAGCTTTTCTAATATTGGATTTTGTGTTTATTCCCCCTAATCTGTGCTCTTGATTAAGGAGTAGCAGTTGATTACCTCCAAAGTTGGCAGCTGTGGGGAGGGGTGGAAACCCTGAAGACCCTGATGCTAAAAGGGGAATTCAGATGGTGGAGAGGGGGGGGGGGGG
>VXBA01000300.1:181495-226605 GCA_013399895.1 Serilophus lunatus
GATTGAGGTGGGGGGGAGGGTGGGGGGGGAGATGAGGTTTGCAACTTAGGTGTTGGTGCAAGTATTAGAAGAATAAGGGAGCCAAATACCATGAAATCATAGAACCATAGCATGGTTAGGGCTGGAAGGGACCTTAGAGATCCAGTGCCACCCCTGCCCTGGGCAGGGACACCTCCCACTGTCCCAGGCGGCTCCAACCTGGCCTTGGACACTCCCAGGGATGGGGCAGCCACAGCTTCTCTGGGCACCCTGTGCCACACTCACAGGGGAGAATTTCTTCCCAATATCCCATATAAAGCTACTCTTTTTAAAGCTATTCCCACTTGTTCTGCCCTTTGATGCCCTCGTACAAAGTCCCTTTCCAGTCATCACTCCTTGAGGAGTTATATCACACACCACAGCGTAACTGGGCACAAAAAAAATCTCTGGACAGAGCAAGAAAAACGCAGTCAGCTGCAACAGGCTTTCTGAGAGGGAAACAACTTCTGTCTGTTGGTGTGTGATATTTTTGGATGAAGCCTTTTACAAGGGGGAGAGGACACAAGGGGACATGAGGCTCCTTGGTCTCTGTGTGCAGACAAAAGGCACGTCAGCCTGGGCACCGAATTGTTTGACAGCCACATTACCTCTCCTGCTTGAGGACCTTTATAAGCAACGATAGTCGCCAAGAAATCATCCAGGCCTGGCATTTTCGGAGGCTGCAGAGCAAGGCAGGCTCGTAGGTTGATTTTTATCTTCCTACCAGCAAATTTAAAGCACAAAGTGAAGCTCGCTGGAGGGCTCAGTGCCTATTTGTTTTCTGTTTAGTAGGTCATTATGAAGAAGATCCTTCCTTTCAAAAGGCTTTTGCAGGAAAGAATGTCTCCTTTAAAGAGGCTGTGCAGCATCCTTGTTTATTTAAGTGGCACAGAGAAGGAGGAAGAAAATAGCAGTGAGCTAAAAGAGCATGAAGGACAGATGGAAAGCGCTCTGCATTTTGGAGAAAAAAGGTGTGTCCTCTCACCTCCTCCAAACGATGAGTGCTGCTCCAGATGTAGCCACTTATTTCCTAAAGGTACTTTAGGTCTCATGTCACAAATTCAAAGTGGCACCCTACCCTTCTCCAGAAATGCCAAGCTGTGGAACAGCTGAGATTTCTCCCTCACAAATGTTGCCTGTTCAGAAGGAAATTGAGTCACCCCTGAGTTGTGATTCGCAGATTTTCTCCTAATTCTCTGCCAAATGAGAGGTAGCTTTGCTTCCAGCCCAGCTGATCAGGACTGTCTGTAGAGGCAATGAGCCTGTTGACAGATGTTTTGCGTCCAGCTGACCTGTTTTCCATCCTGAAGGTCACTCTGGAGAGCATAAAATCCTGCTTAGGTGTGAGCAGTTCTGCCCTGTCTGTCCAGCTTGTAGGTGCTGAGTACCTTGAGGAGCATTTGGCAGCTTCTGTGTCCCTCGCTGACCTTGCAGGTTTTATGGGTCTGCAGGTTTGTGTCCCACTTTTTGCCTCCCAACATAATTCCTGGGATGAGCTGTGCTGCCAGGCCGGGTTTTGCCCTGTGTCACTCCCTTTTTTCCATCCCCAACTGACACAGTGCTGCTGCTGTGACATCCCAAGGACTTAGAGAGCAGGAAAAAATGGGTTTGTACTGAGACTCCAGAGGTGAGAATACACAAACTTGCTTGAGACAGAATATTCTCTTGGCATCTTAAAATAATAGGAAATATTGGATATGTTTCCCTTGTCTTCCTCACCCTTATCCACGGCTGAACATTGACACACAGTGCAATAACATACATAAAAAATCGTGCCCTTCAAAGCCACCCAGCTCTTCCTCCCTATTCCTTACTATTTATAATATTTATGTTATCTTTCCTCGACTCCTTTAAAGTCTGATCCCTTTAAAGTTTGATCTCTTCTTCTAAAGTCACATCAGGCTTTCCTACATCCTTTTCTCCTTGCTCTCCTCAAAAAACTTTGCCTTTTCTTGTCTATCTGGGCTCTTTTCTCTTTCTGGCTCCTACTTCAGCAACTATTCAGACTTTCTCAGATCATCGAGATCTTCGTTGCATCTGAACAGGAATTGGGGTTTGACAGGTGTCTTTTTAGCTCAGCACTGACATCTTTTCTTAGGCAGCAACTTCCTGTAGGATCTATTTGAGAAATTTCTGAGTGCATAAATTACGTTGGCATGCACAAATCAGCATAACAAAAATGTTAATTGCCACCACTGAGTCTCCCCTTAACGGTTTGAGCAATTTTTGTCTGCTCTGCTCCTTTTTTTCTTCCCCTCCAGATAAATGATCAAATGCCTTTAACGCTTGGTGGTGGTGCAGGGAGAACAAGGAGAGCTTGTTTTTCATCTTGCACTTGGTGCAGATTGTTTCTCTGAAGGAACCTGAAGAAAGCACAAGAGATGTATAAATCAGAAACGTTTCCTGCCACGTTTTTCGGGTTGTTTTGTGGGGGTTTTTTTTGCCAAAAACGTTATTCTTGCCGTTCCACACAGGATGTGGCACGAACTTGGTGACATCAGCAGAAGTCATGTGGACATTTGTGGCTTGGCAGAGGGTCTGGGAGGTGCCACTTGCTGCAGGATGTAGGAGATGATGACGTTTGGCATCACTTTCCATCCTCACTCTTTGCCAGGAGCAGCAGCTCTGCCCCGAGCTGGGAGTGGGATAAGGAAGCTCACGCTGGCTCTGCCCACTCCATCTCCGTGTTCCTTGGCTGGGACCAGGAAAAGGAACGTGTATAATTAGAGATGATGATTTAGACTTTCAGATCCTGGGGAGGGTGACTATGACAGAGCTGACAAGTCCTGTGTGAGGTAGGATCAGAAACGTGACTTTGGAGCTGAATTCTGCTCCTGGCTCGGGAGGATCCGAGTGCAGCCCCGGCCCTCAGTGATGTGCACAGTCCTGCTGATGCACAAGGGCTTTGAAATTGGGTTTCACTCGGGATCCTGAGGCTCCCAGTGTATGTCCACAAATCTTGGACCCTGTTCCTTACGTAGCCTGACCCCCTTCCCTGCTCCCCTCCTGTCTGAGGACTAGCAGTGCCTCCTCTGGCTGTAATGCCTTTTGATTCTGTTTCTCTCATAGATCAAACCTGTGTGTCAGAAGGTGCATTGCTGGAGCCTCAGCCACTGCTATCGCAGGCTCAGGGGGACTGATGGCTGAGCGGAGCTGCATCCAAACAGGTTTTAATCAGGAGCCCTGCATCTTCTAAAGCAGGGCTGTGAGCTCGGTGTGGGAGCCGTCCCTGCCTGCAAGGGGCCCGAGCAGTGACAGGACTCCGCGCTGCAGGCAGCAGCCTTGGCAGCCAAAAGGAAAGTCAAAAACCTGTCTCTCCTTCTGGAGAACTTCTGAAGCTGGAACTGGAACACAGAGCTGTGTATCCCCCCCGGCACCTGAGCTTTGGTGAGACTTGTGTCCTCCATGGAGGGCACTTGGTGCCAACCCTTGGGTGGCGCAGGAGCCAAGGACACGGCAGAGGAGAGTCCAGGCCACGGGCACCGGTGCCATGTGCTTGTGGAGCAGCTGGAGATGGTCAGGCACTGCCAGGTCAGGAGGGGAGGCAAGAGCTGTGTCCCCACATTTGACTTCAGAACCCCTTACCCCTGTCAGCCAGGGCTGTGCCCTTTGTGGATCAGAGAATCATGGAATGGTTGGGTTGGAAGGGACCTTAAAGCTCATCCAGTTCCACACCCTGTTCCAGTTCCACCATCCCAGGTTGTCCAACCTGGCCTTGGGCACTTCCAGGGGTGGAGGAGCCACATCATGACTGAGTTCAAGAGGATTAGAGACAATCATGGCAGGGGAATGCAAAGAAACAGCCAAGTTTGCACCTACAGCAGCTGTGCAGCTCCTTTGTGCCTCTGCAGACGAGATCTCAGTGGTGCAAGGGAAGGTTTGGTTGCTTCCCCGTGCTGGCAGTGAGAATATTTAGCAAAAATGACCAAAGGAATAAACCTGCTTTCTGACTTCTGGTTTTCTTCTGGCTTCATGTCGTGCTGGGATTTCCTATTATCAGAGTTATATGCTGTGAACATGATTAGTTTCCATCTTGAATCTTGCAATGGTCTCAAAGCAAATCATCCTGGCTCTTGATCTTCTTGGAAGCAACAAAAAAAACGGAGCTTGGAGCAAAAAATCCTGGCAACTTTCTCCAGAAAAGCCAGGCTGAAGTTTCACTGGGAGCATCCCAGAGTGGAACAACAAGATTCCACACCTTGCCTTTATGCACAGCATGAACCTGCTGTGGTTTTACAATGTTTGGGCCAAGGAGACAGGTTTTGGTGTGTTCATCAATTTTTGTAGTTTTGGTCCCTCAGCAAAGGTAATGTAAACACTTTAGATTGACTGCTGTGGTGGGGGAAGGAAATATCGTGTTCTAAAGCTTATAGGCCAATTGAGCTCATGAAGTTGCAAGGTTTGAAAGGCTCATCAGCAAGTTTTGTGTCGTTTCATATGGTTTTTGTGGAAAAACCAGATGAGAGCAGCACCAATGTTCAACACACTGTTCCTTTAACAGGGCAAGCAGGAGGGAAGATGTGATGCCATTGGCTTTGCAGGCAGGTGGAAGATATTGCTGCTAATTTATTCTCCAAAAATGCAAATTTTATGGATGCTGGGAGTTTTTATTATGGCTCTTAATGATTCATATGACCTGTGATACCTGCCAGTGCATCTTACCTGGGAGCAAAGCCTCTGACTGGGTGCTCTGCAGACAGAGGAGAAGACAGAAATGTCAATTGCCACTTGTTCTGTTAAACCTGGTCCCTCCAAACCTGAAGTGGGAATATCTGGAATGTGTCTCAATCTCCAAATACACTCTGTGCATGCAAATCACACTTGTGGTGTGTTAACTTACATCCTGAATAGCCAGGAAAAATAAACTCAAGGAAGTGAGAAGCAAGGGTGAGGGATTGAATCTTCAGGTAACACCTTTCTGTGTGTCTGGAGGTGGGCAAACCCCTCGAGCTCAGTTCTGGGGTGGTCATGTCCCAATAACTCTTACTTGCCTAAGTGTCATTTGCATCTCCAGGGAGGTTTAGGTTGGATATTGGGAAAATTTCTTCCCAAAAAGGGTTGTCCAGCCCTGGCACAGCTGCCCAGGGCAGTGGTGGATCCCCATCCCTGGGGGTGTTCAAGAAATGAGTGGATGGGGCACATGGGGACACATGTTAGTGGTGGCCTTGGCAGTGCTGGGAACTTGATGGTCTTGGGAGTCTTTTCCTACCTAAACTATTCCATGATTCTATGGTTCTTTCATGTGGTTGCTCAGATGATCAAAGCCTTTGAAAAGATGGAATCTTCTCTTGGATTCTGGGGGGGAAACCCCCAAATATCACTTGCCTGTCTCCTGCAAGAGCCAGGCGCTGAGGACCACATGGTGGAGGTGATTATTAGGCAGAATTGCAAACACAAATCAAACTAAAGTGTTTTGCTAATACTGTGAACATTTATTATACAATCATGGGTGAAATCCATGCAATCCCTTGGGTCAAACCATTATTTTCTTCCAGTGTTCAGACCAGATGAAGTTGGCTTTGCAAAGTGCTTGGGAGATTTGCTGCAGGATGAGCATCTTTCCCTTTCCCACTCACCTGGTGCCACATCCTTAAAGAGTGCATTTGATCATCTCTTTCCCTTCCTTACAAAGTCTCACAAGAGCTCTTTGCCCAGGTTGTTTGAAGTTTCCACGACCTGCTGCTTTTAGAGGGATGGGGCAAATCTGAGCATAGGAGGTGCTGACAGGCACAACTTGAGGTCACCAGGGGGTCAGACAACTCCTGATTTTAAAACCTCAAGTCAACAATGCACCAAAGTTTACCTGGAGAGTCTGAGCTTTATTCACAAGCCTGTTCTTGTCCCTCTTCTTCCACAAATAGAGTTGTGTGAAGGTTTATTTGGTATTAATACTAAATGCAGATACACGAAACTAAGCTGATGCAGAATCCAACCCAGGTGCTTTTCTTTGCAGCAGAAACATGGACTAATCTTCTTATCCTTGGAGTTGGAGGTCCTGTAGAGTGGGAACAGGAGGTTCCATTCAAACCAGAGGATTTTCTCTCTGAATAAGAGGGCACAGACTGAATGTGCAAAGAGTGAAATGTTTTCCTGCTGGGTTTCATAGAGGGATTGCTTACTGTGGGGTTTAAATGAGGCTGATTTCATCCCTTATTTCTACAGCCCTGCTGGTCCTGGTGAATCCTGGAGTACTTTACCAGCAACTACGAGCACATCCTTCTAAAAGTCATTTGAGAGTCCTTGGATTATATCAACCACTGGGTCAGCACCACCCTGTACAGTGAAGAACAGTCAATCACATGGAGATCACATCATGAAAAAACTGTTAAAGGCTCTTACTTGCCTCTGAATTTCTCTCAGTCTTCTCTGAAGATCTTCCAGCTCTCTGCCTCCTGACTCTGTGGAGATAAACCACAGATCCCCCTAAAATGTTCCACAATTAAATTTGTGGCAGTAAAAAATGATGCTCTTAGACATCCAACATTTGCTGCATTGGAGATTAACACCATTTATTAATCCAACAGAAGGTTTGATTGAATAAGCAATGTAGGCTGAGATGTGCCTGCATGTAATAGAAGAAATTAATGTCCAAAGGACTTTAATTCTAAGAAAAAGACTTAAAAATTGGGTGTATTAAAAACTGAGCATGCAAAAAAAAAAAAAAAGAGGGAGGAGATAATGAAATATTTATATGTGTATTGTTTTATATTGTGGCTGCTCTGAGTAAAATGAGATTCTTTGAGGAACATTCTACTTAAAGTGCACTTTTAGTGCTTCTCCCTCGCTGCCAGGCTTTCCAAGGTCTTAACCTGCTCTATTGCAAGTGGTAACAAACTCTTGAAATGTATTTTTGAAATCCTTAGACCTTTGACCAGGTGTGCTGTGATGATCTAAATGTAACAATAAACCCACTGGAGAGGCATTTAATGGGACCCTTTAAATGAAATCACTTGGCGGTTTTGTGATGGCAGCTGGACGTGTGTTCTTGCCATTTTCCCATTTAACAGGAAGAAAAGGCCAAACAAGGGCCAATTAGTCATAATAAAATCAGCTTTGATGACATTTTCACTCCTGAACTCTGGTATAAAATGGTCATCTAAGAAAGAACTGAAAGGATGTGTGAGGAATTTGGTAGCACAACTGCATGTACATCCACACACACCCTGGGTGAAAAATGAGCAGGTAAAGACACTGCTGCTTACTTGGTTAGTGGAGAAATGATGCTGTCTGTGTTTTCCTCTGTATTCATCTAATTTTGCTTGATTGTGGTTCAAATTTTAATTGCTCTCAGCTTTTCTTTGAAGTCTATGCAGGTTAAACTTGGTTTTCATTCTTTGGATCTCAGTGACTTTGGTGTGCTCGGGTTACCCAGCTGGCCCTTCCATGGTAAGTCTTGTTCCTACTTACTCCAAGTTGAGATGCTTCATTTATCATAAATTGCTATTCTCTTGAAATTAGTTTTGTTTGTTTGATTGCTCCTTTGTTGTTGTTGTTGTTTTTTATAAAATGAAAGAATTTCCTTGTATTAAAGCTATTGGTTAATTATCATTACCTAATTTCCCTGGAGTATAACCCAATTTTTGCTTTAGTTATTAATAATATATGCAAGCCTCTAAAATAATCATGGGAGGAATCCAGTGCATATTTAATGTGGAGTGTGGGGAGCTGAAATATGGTCTTGAAGAGAGAAAAACATAAATCTCTTCATTTCATCTAAATTCTTTGTCTGGATCAAATAGGTACAATTAAAGATATATATATATTATTTAACTTATTATTAGCTCCTTTATACACCAATTATGTTTTTTTCACTGTTAGTGTGTAGGTAAAGGATAAATTCTTATTTAAAATTATTTGCATAGAATCAGTGATAGAATTAATTGAACTATGAAAGAAAGTAGAACAGCTTGTAAAGCTGAAGTGAGCAGGTGAGTTAAATATTATTAATATCCTTCCCTTGCTGCCACCCAAACACTATCCAAGACTTTCCCACTATGGAATGAGAGATTTTCTGTCTAATGATGTTCCATTTCCCTGCTTTGGACAAAGCTTTCCTTAGATCCCAGTGTTTTATTGCTGTAAATCAGCTCTAGGAGCCACAGTTCATGTTTCTGTTTGCTCTGGTGTGTTTTGCATCATTATCCTTCCACCAAGGTGATCTGTCTCTCGCCGAATTTGGGGCTGCTGGTGCAGCTGGTTATTTTATCCCTGTGAAATCCCCTAAAGTATCCACTGCCCAGCTCCTCTCTGTGTTTTACTGAATCATCTTTCATTTTTGGCCATGGACACTTTGGGCACAGCTTGTTCCGAGTAGCCACATTTCCTCATGGATCTCTTTATGGAATGATATCAGAGGCAGAAGGAGTTTAATTATTTCAATTTATTGAATTTATTTGTTCAATTCCAAGATCACAGTCGTTTCTTCAGTAAGGTATTCCCAGCGAGGTAGCAGCTAAAAATTCAAAGGGGAATTTCTCTTTGCCTGCTTTTTCTTTGCAAAAAAAAGTGTTTCTTCTTGTTGGGGAGAAAATTCAGGCTGGTGAAACCCCTTGTCAGTGGCAGAAGGTGTTGGGACTTGCTCTTGCTTGTGGAAAATCATTAAACAACAAAAAAAAGTGTGAAGTACTAAACAGAATTAAATAAAAACATTAGAATTCAGAATTAAAATTAATCTCAGTGAAGCTAATGGGAATTTTACCATCAATTCCAGTGCAAGAAGGGGTTGATCCTATGGTTTTCATGGAATTTGGAGATGGCAGAGTGTTGCTTTTCCATAGATAATCAATCAGCAGGTAAATCAGGCTATGGGGGAAGATGCACACAGCAACTATGGAAAGTTTTTTAGTCTGTAATTCAGTGTTAAAATCTGTAAAATTTTTTATGTAGTTTGCATTTTTATCCTGTAAAATGCAAGTAGAAGGAATGTGTCCAGAAACCTGCGTGGATTTTTATCCAGACTTTTAAAAATTCCCATTACTCCATTTTCATTATTAAACTTTACTATTACCATAACTACTCATAACTACCAGAAAGCCTCCTCTCCCAATTTTCTGCTTTATAGGTATTTTTGTTTTCTCTCACCTGTCATTTAAGCTGCATAACTTCACACAGGTTATAACAAGATTCCATTTCATTGTTCACTGAAAAAAAATCTCATTTTATAGCAATAAACACGGATGCTATCCCAGGGAAACTGTGTCACATGTCACATCTGGTCAACATCTCAGCAAACAATCCCTCTCATACCCTGAACAGAACTGTATCAGTATTTTAGACCAGAAATGCAGTGAAGTTTTCTAGAAGATGATGAAAAAACCCCTGATTTTCAATATGAGAAATGCTTAGCAAATAACAGTTCATCCTTGTCACGAACAGTGAATTGTTTTTGTGTTCCTACTTTGCTTTTTATAGTGAGCAACTGCAAAGACACAAATCCATAACGTTACCTGTTCTTCTCTTTTTCATTGTTTGTTTTTTAACCTCCAGAGCAACAACCCTTTTTATTTGACTTGCCAGCTGTATGGAAGATCTGATTATTGCCTCGTCCTGCTGAAGAGCTGCTTGGCCAAGGTGGGCAGGAACGAAGAAGTGGCTCTTTTGAAGCCTCACCTGGAGACCCCTCTCAACAAAAGGTCCTTTCGCAACGGCGTCGGGTCGGGAATTAAAAAAACTTCCTCTCGAAGAGCAAAGTCGTAACCAAATGCTCCAAACCACGGCCCCCCTTCTGACATCTGAGGCTCGACTCTGTGCTTAAAAGGGTCCTTTGAATGCTTTTCTGGGACCAAACCAACCCATGTCCTCAGCATGTCAGCAGCTGTTCGCTCCCGAGCCGAGCGCGGCAGATGGGATTCCTTGGGAAGCCCTTTGTTCCCCAACTTCCAGCATCATAAAGTTTTCTTGTCTTGAAATGAATGTTTTCAGTCAGTTAATTCCCCTTCTTTGTAAAGCTACAGATTTAATCAAGTTGCTTTTGATTAATACAAAGCTAATCCTGTGCTTTGGGTGGGTGTGTGTACACGGCCTGTGGGGAGGAGGGAGGATATTATTCCCAAAATCCCTCCTCTCTGCACAAGGCATTCCTGGGCTTTCCTGTCCCAGATCATATTTATTTGAAGGCAACTGCTCTGGCAATTTTAATACAGTTTGAAAGTACATTTTATTTCAGATTTCCAAAGATACGAAGGGCCACTGATGAAAGACAGAATCAGGCCCTACTTGTAACTTCTACTGGCTTTTTAATATAGTTATTTAAAATGACTTTCACAGGAAATAATCTCTTGAGATGTGTCAGCTCATTTCCAGAAGAGTCCTGGGAAATCACTGTCAGGCAGGGAAGCAGCACCACTCCCTGTGCCTCAGTTAATTGACTTAGGAAGGCAACGCTCAGCTGATGAGATGTGCCAAATGTGGGATTTTAAAAAAATTTCCTGCAAAAAAAAAGAAAAAAAAAAAAGAAAAAGGTAATTTCATCTGAAAATATGTAAATGTGGTGCGTAGGAAAGGTCATCTTTTGAGTTATATATGAGTTATACCTTGTGGTTTCCTCCAAGTCCTGTGACAGCTTGAAAATGTGGCAGAGTGTCCATGCAATGCCTTCTGCATTCAAAGCTCAGAATAATAATAATAAATCAGTATATGGGTGTTCTCTAATATTTTCCTGTTAAATCTCATAACAGATCATTACTAACCTTACAACAGGGTGCTTTGGTATCATCCTCTGTGATACCCAATCCTGTGTTTTGCATCCCTGAGCCCACGGGGAAGAGTGACCTGAGCATGGAGCTCTGCTGCTGGGACACCAGATTTCTGGCTGATTTCTGCCTGATTCAAGGAGATCAAACACATTCCTGTCCGTGTTTGTCTAAGGTGAAAAGTTTAAGGCATCCTGTTTTTTTAAAGCTGCTTAAACACTTGGGCTCCTTTGGGATCCTGCTGGTTTCTGTGTTGCTTAGATCTTGCATCTCTTTGTCGAGTGTCTCCTAGAAAACATTAAAAGTTTATAAGGAAAATGTCAGGTATTTCTTGTTCTCCTGCACTGGGTCAGATGGGAGGAAGCCCAGGTGTGGTGGCACAAGGAGTTCCACTGCAACAGGACATTTGCCCTCTTTCACCCTTGGCTGTGATTTCAGCCACAGCAGTTTCTTGGAAAACGATTTTCCAACTCCAACAGCATCCAGCTCTCTCCAGAGCTGCCCAAGAAGCAGAGCTTTGATGCTTTTGGCCACTGAAGATTGAAGTGCTGGCAATGACTCCTGTCCAGTGACTGCTGAGGACAAGATCCAGGCCCTGAGTGTAGGTTGTCCAGAGAAGCTGTGGCTGCCCCTTCCCTGCACGTGTCCAATCCAGGTTGGAGCAGCCTGAGATAGTGGGAGGTGTCCCTGCCCGTGGCAGGGGATGGAACTGGATGAGTTTTAAGGTCTCTCCAACCCAAATCATTCTGTGGTCCTAAGATTCCAAGATTCCATGATTGTGTGATTCCATCTGTGCACAGCTGTGGGGATGGAGAAGTTTTGCTGCAGTGCAGCTGCCTGACGTGGCTCTATCCAGCTCCTTGCAGCTCATATCCCCACCCAAATTATTTTTTAGGAAAGAAAAAAACTGAGCAAATTCAGATTTACCTTTGTCTTGGGTTTCCACATCCATTTTTCTTGCCATTTTTCTACATAATCAAATACATTCCTGCCTTGGTAACCTGAGATGAGCAAGGTGGTCTGGAAGTCAACAGAGCTCTACCTGGAGCTTGGAAAATCAGCCTGTTCCCTTTCATTTATTGTGCAGGATGGGACTAATTCATTTAGTGTTTGGCATTTGCCTTTGAGCAGGATATGTCCAGGAGGGACTGAGAGCCGGTATCCTGCTTGCACAGACCTTCCTCCCCTTTTATTGAAAGGATGACCTGCAAGAAAAACAGCTTCTTGGCTGCAGGAAAAAGCTCATTATTTATGATTTAGCCATTCCCTGACAAGCCACTCCACCTGGAGGGATCTGCATATCCAAAAAGATGGTGTGAGGAGGCCACCAAGAGCCATAAGTCTTGCACTCCCCTAAATCACACTGAGCAAGCCTGGAAAATGGAGATTATCCAGCTGACTTCCAGGAATGGGTCTGTCACTGCTGGGCTGATCTTGCTATCAGCACTCTCTGAAAGCTCAGGGCACTCACTCTGCCCCTGCTGAAATGCTGAACTCTCCTCTGAACTTTAAAGGTGGCTTTATTTTGGAAAGAACAAAGAGTAACCTCTGTGATCTCTGTCAGAAAATGAGGATCTAAGGGTGGCATCGCTGAGCACATTAATTTTTGTGCTGACAGAAGCTGGTAACATAAAATGTCTATTTTTTCAGTGAAAAGAGGACAATAGGACCAACTATAGGGATGACAACCTACAGCATAATTAATGTGCTGCCATGAATTATATTCCTTTCAGGAGAACAGGGACTCATTACATTGTGAAATGCTGAATTTCTTTTCTCTTTTCCTTGGTTAACCTAAGAAAAAGGTATAGAGGGTGGTAAGGGCATAACGCTTTGCTGGGGATTGAGGAGCAAATTGGGAAGTTGGGAATGCCCTGACCAGTTTTGGCCTTTGATAGAAATTCAGCCTGTGACTGAATAAGAATAAAAAAGAAACTGTCTCCATCGAGCCATCTTGAGTAAGCAGTGTCATGGGTGGATTTGGGACAGAGAAGGGTGGTTTCCACAGCTGGTCTCCACAGATGGGACCAAACATCCATGGCCCAAATGGTCCATGTCCGTTTTATGTCCCCCAGGGAGCCCTGTGGATTCCACAGCCAAGCCCATTGTCAGGTTCATGGACTGTTTTCAGCTGCATTGTCCATTGCTCCAACTCCAGCCAAATAAATGGATGAGATGTTCATTCCCCATCAGAGCTGGGTGAGGCTTCCTTAACCCTTGCACCTTCAAAGTGCAGCTGCTGCACTTCATTCAATCTTGAGCAAGCAATCCAGGTATTTCCTTAATTTTAGACCACTCATGCTTTGGTTAAACCCATGAAAATGCATTTAAAGGATATCCAGAATCCATAAGGATTTTTTTACCTTGCTTTGCTTTAACCTGTATCTACCTGTGGAATCTTTGGACATAAATTTCCACTCTCAAGTGCCTGTCTTTGGGCTGCGAGAGCCATCCTGGAGCTCAGCAATCCCTATTTGGAGCAGCCAGACTGTCCTGAGTCCTGGGATCGGGCTGATGCTGTCCTGTGGCTGCAGGAGCTGCATCCCCATCCCTTCCCCACACCTGGAATGGCACCTTGCAAAGAGCTGGACACCTTCTTACCTGTTTCCTGCTGCTCCTCTGCTCCCTAAAAATGATCTGTGCCTTTGCAGGAGGCAGCTGAGGTCACCAATGGGTGAAACTCAAAAGAACAAATCCAATAAAACACGAACCAGCAGAATCTGCCCGAAGACAAGAAGAGGAATTAACATATTTTTTCTTCTTCACAGATTATTGGCAAGAAAGGCAATTAAATAGCCTGATGTAATAGCATCTAATTAACTGGCAAGACTGAAAATTCGTTGTTGTAATGACATACCAATACTTGGTTTTCTGATTACCAAGCACATATTAAAGTATAAATATCACATTGAGATTTCCTAATTTGCTATTATTTGCCTGTAAATGGTAATTTATTACCTTAGAATACTGAGAGGAAGAAAGGAAGAAGTTTCTTGCTGCTTTTAGCTGTGGATATAATTTTGACCTTAAGAAAGAACAAGATAAATATGAGAGAGTCTATTAGATGTTATTATTACTGTAATAAAACAGAGATAAAAATCAGAGTGCAGAAAGACTCTAAGACAACTATTAACCATTTGTCATATAAAGAAAATCAAAATTTAACTTATCAGATAGTCTGGCACTTTAAAGATTCATCATGAAAAATGGCTTCTAACAGTGAACCATTTATGCAATATGCCATTGATGAGCTGTCTGCTTAAATGTTGAAAGACTTTGGAGAAAGATTGAAAAAATGTCAGAGACATGCTTTTTATTAGTGTGACAGAGTGGTTCACTTTATTTAAATTTATTTCTAAGTTTGGCATTACATTTTTCTTAGAGGAAACAAGCTGAGCTCACTGTCCATGTGATGGTTGGCGAGCACAACCAACGTGAGGATGCAGCTTGTTCACTGAAAAGATGACACAGCTCTTCATCAGACATCATTCCACTGTTTGGTTTGAGAGCCAGGGGGAATCTTTCTGCCTTTGTGGTGATAGACAGACCTTTTCTTCTAATACCCTCCCAGATTTAAAGTCACTGGGTTGATTATGCTGGAAGTGAAGAATATCTTAACAGCTTGATCAGCTGAGCCCCATCTCCTTGGATCCTTTGGAGTGAACCTTTCAGAAGACTTGAAAGGGCTCAGTGTGACAAGAAAGGAGCTCTCAAGTGCTGCTCTCAGGCATCATCCATTGAAGGCAACAGGGAGTGACTGAGCTCTTCAGTGGGCTTTGGCTCTGACGTTCAGGGCGAGAGTATTTTCTGTTTCCTTCATCCAAAAGATCCCAGGGAATCTCTATGGCAACCCTTGAGCACCTCAGAGCAGCTCTGTGCAGGAACAGATTTCTCTGCCCAGAAAACATCCTCATTGATTGCTGTGGTTTGTTCCCACTGTCTCTTCCAACCCACCACATCTTAATTTGGGGCCCAGAGCTCCGCTGGCCTTTCCAAACCGCAGCCAAAGGCTGGAGCTGGAGCTCCAAGAGGAGCCCAGGACTCTGTGGTTGGCTCAGTGTCTTCATTAGCATCTTAATTAGTACCACGACACTAGGATGAACCGAAGGTCTACAAGGATGCTGTGGAAATTTATTGTTAAAATATGTAAATACAGGAGTCAACACTGCCCCAGAGTCATTCCAGCCCCCACAGCACTACTTTGCTTTTTTTCTTAACTAAAAACTCCACTGGCAAGGAGATGATGGTTGTACATGTTTCAGAGGGTATTTTTACTTTACTTTCAAGTCCAAATCGTAAATTAAATGGAAAGAACAAATAGGTTTCAACTCCAGTGTGGAAAGGGGGAATATGTACAAGTAAAAATGACCATGGATGAAGGGGAATAATCATTGCCATTTAGTGGTATTTGCTGTTTTTCACTGACTATTGCACTGATAATCCTCTAGAATATTTCTATAGTAAATCAAGCCCCAGGGTCATGATATATTTTGGGAGGAGCCATCTCCTTTTGTAGGAAGTATCTCCTTTCAGCCCATAAATTCAGATGTGTTAATGTGGAACTGAGTCATATCAATCATGATAATGATTTTCCTAAGCCACTGAATGGCAGTTGTGGTAGCCTTCTGTCAGAGGTATCACATGGTCCTGGTTTGAAATCTTAAGTTCTTCTGCTACACTTCTCTACAGTTTGGGTTAAAGGATCTGGCATCTTGGTCAGTCCCACCTTTGGCTTCCCACGTTATGACTGTTCCCATGTGTTTGACTCTGCTGGTCATTTTGCTTTTCAGTTTTAACCAGATTTGCAAATTATTCCCCCCTGCTGCCAATTTGGACTTTGTTGTCTTGCTGCATGGTGGGAGCAGCACAGTCACGAGCATATTTTGTGCTTCTCAGCAGTGCCTGGCAAAGTGCATCCTGTGAAGTGCCACTTTGTTCCATGTTTCTCAGTTTTACATTCGTTTTCACACAGAAAACGTGGCAAAGTTATTGTTGCACGAGACACCAATGGCCTGGCAAGAAGGAAGGTAAGGACTCACCTAATTAGGCAGGAATTGGGGCTGGCTGGAGTGTCCCATAGTGTGAGGAAACCATGTGGAAATCAAGGGGAGAAGTTGTTTGGCTGCTCCTTATTGACTCAGTGTCATATTTGGCATCAAAAGTCCTGCTGAGACTGGGCTGGTCTTGAGGGCTGGACTTGGGCTGCTCTTGTTTGTCTGCCCTCCAGCCGTGCAAGACAGTTCAAAATCCTTTATTTCTATATCTTGTAATAAAATAGCACAACTGCAAGGAAACAAACTCCACTTAATATTTATATTTTCTTTCATAGAATCCAAGATTGGGTTGGGTTGGAAAGGACCTTAAGGACCATCCAGTCCCACCATGGGCAGGGACACCTCCCACTATCCCAGAGGGCTCCAACCTGGCCTTGGACACTCCCAGGGATGGGGCAACCACAGCTTCTCTGGGCACCCTGTGCCAGGACCTGCCCACCCTCGTGTCAATTTAATAATGAAGTTCCCTACAGGCACTTGAAGCAATGCAGGAAAATTGACTGGAGTGATTTAAGGCCAGATCCTGATTGCTGGACATAATGAGTTGTGCTAATTGGTGCAGGGGGATCCTGGTGATTACTTTAAATGAAATATGAATGATCCATACAAGTGGATTTAGGCTGTGAAAAGATACTTAGGAACCAAAATATTTATTGTTTTCCCACTTGCAGTGGCGGGTTGTTTTTTATATTTTCTGCAAATAGGTGCAATAATGTCACTGGCTTTCTCATAGAATATCCTGAGCTGGAAGGGCTCCACAGGGATCTTCAAAGTCTAGCTCCTGAAAGAAGCATCCTCATGGATATTTCTGTCTTCCAGCAGCTGGACAAGCCCCTGTGTCCGAGCACAACCTCCACATCCAACCCAGACAGCTCAACACCAGGGCACTAAAAAGCTTTGAACAGCCCCACCAGTTTATTTTTGTATCCAGCTGGGATTTTTCCAAGTTTCTGCCCCCCCAGACTTTGGCTCCTGGTGCCCAGGTGCTTTGGGAGGCACTGCTGGAAGTCCCCACTTGCCCAGAGTTGTGCAGAAGGGGCGGGTGAGGAGGAGCTCTCCGGGCTGCTTTGCTCTTCTGCATGTAGAGTGTGGTGCCAATTTGCATATTTGGGTACTTGAACTTTACAAATCACTCCTTGTGATCAACAAATAAGGTGTCATTGAGGTGCTTGTGTTCAGGAAATGAGTTGTCAGAGTGGAGTCTCTCTCTGCAAGCTGCCTGGCTGGTGCTGTGTGCCTGTCACCCAGGCTGTCCCTCTGTGTCTGGAACTGCTCAATTAATGATACCTTAGGTGACACAGCCTTAAAAAACTGCTCACTACCCTAAGGTGGATGTTTTGCTAAGCCACCTTCAATTATTTATCTTTTTATTTACCAAAAACACTTTGTATTTTAGATTAATATGATCCTATTGATAAAAACCCCATGTTTTTAAGGGTCTCATGGCTGAAGGCAGTTTCATTTGAAAAATTTGTTGGAAAATGATTGTTTCAGTGGTTGTAGAGTTAGAGAATATATATATTATATATATATATATTATTATATATATATTATATATATATATTTTTTTGTGCAAACCAGAAAAGAAATTAATCTTCTTCATTATCATGGAATCATAGAATGGCTTAGTTGGAAGAATTCCCACATATACCATTAAAGCCCTGGAATCCACAATGGTCATAGCAAGCCATGTTTCCCTAGTTTTTAGCTATATTTTTTTAGTGACTGCAGCACAGTTGTAAATTATCCTCAATGCCATGTTAAATAAATTAAAAAAAAAAAGCCATTGTCAGCAGCAGCAGTGAGGTTAGTGCTTGTTCCTGACTAACTGAACACAACAGGGGAGAGGAAGCAAATCCAGCATCTCCCCAGGGGATCCTGTCCCAGAGTCTACGACAACTCTTATTTCTGAGAGTTACTCCTAAAATTCTTGACCTTCAGGAAATAGTTCAATTTTACCACCAATAAACAATGAATTTCACATGCCAGTGAGGGAGACTGAAGGGATTCTTGTTCAGTTAATTTTTTTGATGCTGTGGAGTTGCAGAGGTGCAAACTCAGGACTTATCCAGGTGGAAATGTCATACTCCTGACATGGAGCTTTGCTAAAAAAATCAGTCAAAAAAATAAGATTATTTCTCCTTCTCTGAAAGGAAGCTTCCCCACACTCCCAGTGTCACCTTGGGCAGGTTGCTGACTAGTTCTGCACTTGGGTCTTACATCTAAAAATTCTATCTTTTCTTTTGTCTCTTTTCCATTTGCTTTTCTGTTGATGGGATTTTCCACTCCCAAGGCTGGTAGACCCTCTCCACTTGGAATTTGTGTGGCATCCAGACAGAGCAAATGAATTTGGAATGTCAGCACTGCTGTAGTGCAAAGGATAAGTAATTGTGGAAACAATGTGATGGCATCGAGGGGGAGATTTACAGAGGAGAAAGGAGGGGCTACAAGTGGCTCTTGGAGTAATTTTCATATTTTGGGGGTGTATTTTGTCCTGCAGCCTCCAGAGAGATAAAAGCCTGTGACATCTCTATATTTTGGTTTTGTTCTTCATTTACATGATCATGAACTTCACTTTTTGAATGTGGTGGGGCTGGAGATGGGAGATGTGGGACTTTTTTTTCCCCCACAAGCCTGGAGTTGCTGCAGGTTAGCATTCCATAATTATTTTTGTCATAAAGATGAATGCCATTCTAAAAAAGTTGGAAGCTCACAGCACCTCAGCTTTGATATATGGATATTACCACTTTGAATGTTGGAATGGTTTATGATTTTATGACTATGAGACATTTCTTAGCCTCTGATTCAGAAACACATTTCCTACACATTTTAAAGCAACTTTGGGGCTTTGACTTTTTCTTTTTCCTTTTTGATTTCCAAGTGAATTTAAGAGATTGTAGGATTTCAGAGATACTCATCACAAAACGAGCAGCCACCTTTGGGCACCTCTGGTTTAATACCCTCCAGTGTCCAGGAAGAGCTGCATTGCATTAATTCCCACAAATTCCAGCTGGGAAATCACGGAGCAGTTGCAATGTGAAATAGTGTTAGGATTTTTTTTAAATTGCTTACCTTCTTAGCTACACAAAGATCATGCAAATGCCGTGTTTCAGAGAAGGTATTCACGGAATTGTAGCAGTTTTTAAAATGAAAATAGCGTTGTTTTATTTGGAACATGTTTCTGCCCTCAGCCTCAGCCTCCCAAAGCACATTGCAATAAGAGATGCTTTAAATCTGTTGGAAAAAAAAAGTAGGAAAATGGAAGAGTGCCCTCTAACGTCAACAAAACCAAGCAAGGGGGCTGGAAAGGAAGCACAAGGTGATGGAGAGGGATAAGGACTGGCTGAAACCGCTCTGGATAAACAGCATTTCGAGTAGAAAAGTAGAGGGGCGTTTGAAAATTTGGGGATTTCAAAAGCATCAAGTGGAGCTGAGATGCCAGGACCCAGAAAAAAGCCAGATCAGAGCTTCAAAGTCCATTTGTTTTGCAAATCCTCCCCTAGAGGAGGCTCCAGCCATGGCCTCGCTGCCCTTTGGCAGATGCAGATTCAGTGAGCCTGGGCAGGGCTCGTGGGCAAGTCGGTTTGTTGTAGCAGGAAAAATGAGCTGGGCACTGAATGGCCCAGAACAAGCCAGAGCAGTGGAGAGGTCAGAAAAGAGGTCCCAGGGGTTTCTGGTGTTGAAGGGAACACATGATGCAGATCCTTGAGGAATGTGATGGTGAAAATGTCTCAGCAACAACATGAAGTCACATTTATGGGACAGGAGTTGTCTCAGACCAGCTGGGGTCCAGAGGGACTGGGCAGAAGGTTTCCTCAGGATTGGAGGTACCTTTTAGTGGAAGGTGTCCTTTTCCATGGCAGGGGGTGGAACTGCATGGAGCTGTCATCCCTTTCAACCTTCCCCATTCCATGATTCTCTTCTCCATGGAAAGGCAGACTCCAAATACAGAATATTTCACAATATGATGCCAGTGGTTGAAACACACAGATTAAATAGAACAAATATGGGCCTGTTACCACTTCCTATTGCAACAGATGCACTGAACAAATATTAAAGATACCCCCCAATAAAGGAAAAAGCAATATTTTCATTATGAATAAATACCAAAGATTATTGAACACAGGACACGAGTCTGGTGTGAGTCCTGCTCTATTTACACACACACATTTTTCTGTGATTTCTACACCACCGTGTTTTTGGAATTTGTTTTCCATTGCTGACCATTGACAGATCCCTGTGGGTTTCATGGTGGGCTTTTATGGTGTGAGTACCAGTTCTCACACTGGGACCACTGCTGCTCATCCATGGAGAAAGGCCTGAGGAATAAACATGAGAAGTGTTTCCACAAACATTCCAGAGAGCAATGCTTAATTTTATGATCATTCAGCCAGCTGATGGGAAAATCCACAGGGGAAGAACGCCAAGGTGGATGTAAATCCAAACATCACTGAGACATCAATCACTTATTCACTGAGAAATATTTACAGTGGGTTTTTAACTCGACAAAGGAATAATGAACATGCATCCCAAGGGGGTTTATGGGCAAATTTTAGACCAAACATTTGCAATTTATGTGGGAATTCTTTGCTTATCAAGTATTGAAAAAGGCCAGGAATGAAACAAAACCCCAAAGGGGTTGAAATTGGGCCTGAAATTTCCTCCAAACGTTTTTCCATTGGAAAATGCCAGATCATAAAAAACGAAACAATCTGTGGAAATCAATCCATCAATCCTGACAAAGTCACAGCGGGGACCATTTCCTGCCAGCTCTCAAACTCCCTGCTCTGCTCTCTCTCAGGTGTCACATGGAGGATACTCTCCCATCCCAGCACCTGGAGGTGGCTGGGAGCTGCCACATCCCATGTCCTGTGTCCTCCCCAGCCCTGGAACCCACGAGGAGCTTCAGAGCCATTGAAGCCACATCTCACTTTGACTTTTCTGTCAAGCTGAAGGACAGATTCCCTCTTTTGAGGTGATGTATGCCGGTGTGTCTGGTTTTCCCCATTTATTAATTTCTATTTCCAGTGTCAGGAATCCTTGCACTGGGATTTCTGGTCTCCTGTGCAAGCAAAGAGAAGCACATCCAAGCTGAAAACTACACAACTGAAAGACCTCCCATTTTTACAGGCCATTTGGACTCTAAAAGACCAGCACATTTCTTGAAGTCAATAATTGTTTATTCCTTGTTTTTCAGTGGTTCTCCAAAGCAAGCTGAGCACTCCTGGAGCTGAAAGGAGAGAGAAGTGCCAGCCTTGGAGAGCTGCCATCTGGATTGGCCATTCCCAAACTGCAGTGCAGGTACTTGGGGTGGGTCAGGAAGCTTTCCTAAGCCTCATTCCATCCTCCACAGAGGCATTAGCCCTGCAGCTACTGCACCTGCACTGATCTGGGGGGATGTGATGCTGGGGATCTGCACCTAATGGCTCTGCTGGCTCTGCACCCAACTTGCTGGAGGTGTTTCTGGAATATGAGAAGCATTTTATTTTATGGGGTTTTTTTTTTGTTCATGCTAGCTGTAGCATGACGTGCTTCCCAGACATAAAGGAGGTGTTCCCACACATCTTGGCACCAGTTTTGGGTACATATGTGTAGGCTTAAGATGCCCGTTAGCAGATGGAGCTGGTGCAGATGGCACGGCTGTCACATATGGGGAGGAGGGTTTGATTCCTTGCAGTGGGAGTGGGGTGTTATTCTCAACCAGAGGGGTCACAATAGCTCTCACTCATCACTCAGTATTCTTGGTACCTGTTATTTCAGGCTGGAAAACTCCGTAAATATCCCGTGTCCAGGCTCGTTGCTGGGAGCTCGGGAGGGGTGGGACTGGGAGAGGTGTTTCCAGCTGAGGCAGCCTGGGTTCTGGGAGTTATTCCTGCTGCACGCTGATTAATTGTTGTCTCTTTTTAATAAATACCATAAGGAGAGCTGAGGCTCTCCCCCACGCAGCCACAGCCTGGTTCACATTAAGATTCAGGAGAGGGATGGGAACATGCCATGACTGAGTGTGTGAGGACAGCAGGGAAACACTGCCTTGCTCTCACCTTCCAGAAGCAATTTCCAGCCTCTCTTTCCAAACCCAAACCCCACCGATGGGCAGAAACCAATATTAAATCTGTCATGTTTTTATTTCTTTCTAACATCTCTGTTCAATACCTGAAGTAACTTGCAGAGCAAAGCAAGGAGCCTCTAACACAGCAGGAGCAACCAAGCTCCAAAGGGCAATAAAACATCTCTGTGCTCTCCTGACATCCCATAACCTGTTAAAAGCAGAGTATTCCCTGGCAGTGACTGAGGGGGGTTATATCCTGCATGGATTTTCTTGGAATTTTAATGAAGGAAATTAAATAACAAGGAAAATTCTCCCACTTTCACAGCTGAAAGGGTGGATTCCCCAGAAAATGAGTGGGATGCCTTTTATCCTTTCCTAATGAAAACACTGCCACCAGCTGGTTAATAAATGGTTTTGACTACAGGGTTTGCACAGAAAGAATTACACTGGGGCTTTTAACCCACAGCTAAACTGGGAGTGATGTTTTAAGTCAAGGTGTTTTCAGAATAGGAAGTCATTAATTATCTGTAAGCTCCATTACTTTCTCAAATAGAGGTACATCACAATAAAGCAATTAATGCTCTTTTCCCTTAAATATGTTGTTAAACAAAGGTGGCCACTATGAGGTGCTTTTAGAATCTCCCAACTTCATGACCACCTCAGACTCCACTTTCAGGCTTCACAACTGATTATTTTTAAAAGAACAGTGAAATTATTTGAATTGAGGCATTTGAAATACATTAAAATGAATTTGCCTTTTCAGATTCCCATTTTTTCCTGGTGTCCAGTGTTTTGTCAGGCCACTGCTCACCCTTTGCTGTGGTGTAGCTATGGATCCTGGTGCCCAGATCCATCTTTTGGATGCTGCCACAAAAGCCATCAGCTCTTGACTCCTGATTTTGCTAAAACATCAGCAGTGGCTTCACTGGGCAGCGTGGATGTTTCAGTTGCTGTGTTGGGTTTTTATTCCTGTGCTTGAGACAATTCCTGTGCTCGAAACCATCATTTCAGGCTTTTTGCAGAGCCAAGAAAAAATGCAGTTTGGCTTTTTAAGGCTGCTGTAACAATCACAGGGAAGAGAACTCTTGTGCTTGGAGATTGAGCCTGGAGGTGTAATTCTGTGCTCAGGAGGGATTCACAATTGATCTTGTGCTGCAGAGAAGTGGATTTATTGCAGGCTCAGACGTTGCCAGTCCAGCAGTAGATGTGTTTCATATTGGAGCACATCATTTCCCTGCCAGCTGATGATCTCCTTTGGCCCCACACTCAGGAAGTGACTTTTTTCTCTTTGTGCTTTTGTTGCTTCGTTTGGTTTTTGTTGGGTTTCTCACTTTTTTAATATCTTTCAGCAAGTTGAAGCCATGAAGAATTTCAGGGCCCCAAACCCTTCTCCAAGCTTTGAGCAGGGGAGAAAATTTGCCACCCAGCAAACCTGTGTCTGTGTTAGCACAGAGTCATTTAGGCTGGAAAAGGCCACGAGCCCAAAGTGCCCCATCCCCACCCTGTCCCCCAGCCCAGAGCACTGGGTGCCACATCCAGTCCTTCCCTGGACACCTCCAGGGATGGGGCTCCACCTTGGGAAGTTCATTCCAATGTATAACAACCCTTTCCAGGAAGAAATTCCTCCTGATGTCCAACCTGAGCCTCCCCTGGTGCAGCTTGAGGCCGTTTCCTCTTATCCTGCCACTTGTTCCCTGAAAGCAGAGCCTCCAAATTTCCACATTCCCAGCTACTTCCAGTTTTCTTCCTTACATTTTTCACTTTATTAGCACTAAATCCCAATAATTTATATTTGAATTTGCAATAGAAGCCATCAGTTTTTCATTTTTCCACCTTATATTGAATTAACCCTTTAATTCCCTCCTGTGTGTTTCACTTTATCCATGATTAATATTCCCACTGAAGCCAGCCTGAAGTCCCTGCATTTCATTTTTAAACAGTGGATTCTGCTTCCAGCTTTAGCACAGGGGATACTTAAAAGACAGTTGGGTTTTCTTTTAAAATATTCAAAGAAATATTGGGTATTTTGCTGAAGGTTTTGTTCTGGGCTTGGTGCCTGTGGTGGAAATGGTGTAGGATATCCACCAGGGATCTGCAGAGGATTCCAGGAATCCCATCAGTCCTTCATGCTCGTGGAACTCCCCTTTCCCACGTATCAGCAGGTGAGGGGTGGCATGTTCCTCTCACATGCTGAGGAGCCTCTGGAAGCTCCTCTGTTCCCTTCACAATTGAAACAAAAAATTCAATTACTGCCAACATCAGCATCCCTTTCTTGGCTGCAGCCAACAGTGGAAGAGTCTTTTATTGATTCCCTCGGAATGTCAGGATCACAGGAGAAACATTGAGGAGAAACAGCCTTTTCTTTTCTCTCAACGTGCACACAAGCATAGAAAAATTGAAAATAAAACCTCAGACCTCCTGTTTTGAAACAAAACTTTCAGCAGAGGGTACTCAGAATAGAAGGAGGATCTAATTCTACAAATGGTCCTGTAGATGAAGTAAAACTTGCTGTCCATGGATGGAAGTTCATCTTCCATGAAATCTGTCTAATGTTTGGAGTTAAAGTAAGTACCTCCACTGAATCCTTTGTAAATATTTTTTTACTTAAAATTAATTTCAAGTTGGCATTAAAAAATCAGTCTGGGATCTTTATGTTCTGTTTGCAAGTATTTTTTATTTTAGATAGAGTCTGCCATTGGTAAAGGTAAGAACCAAGAAAAGAAAACAATTTGAAACTCAAAACTTTTAAAATTAATTACATTATTGGGAAAATCAACAAACTGCATTTTTTTTCCCCTGTTTTTCATGGACTACGGGTTTCTGCCAAGTTTTACCTTAATACTACCAAGACTTATAACAATTAAAGGCATTGCTCTTAAAAGGTGATAACATTTTAAATGATTCCAAGTCTTCTATGGTTTCAACCAGCAGCCCACAAGTCCTGCTCAGAGCTCACAGTGATGTATTTTCATCCTCAAAACAAGCATGTGCTGCAGCCTCCTCTGATGTGAGACCAAATTAATTGTTTCTGTTGTTCCTTGGAGACAAACATTTCTCTAATGATCCAATATCTCATTAGGCAGCACTAAAATACTGGCTTTGCTAAAGAGTGGTTTGTTGTGAACTGGCAGGAGATCGTACCTTTAAACATCAGAAAACTGAAATTATTTTGTCTCTGCACCTTCTACACTCTAAGTCTGTCCTATTCTTCATATCACTTAAATGGCTGAGTGGAATATTGTTCAGAAATAACAAACAGGTTCAAGTCCATGGACATAATTGGCTGTAAAGTTTCCTCCAGGATGGCATCAGGATGTAAAATATTTTACGACACCCACGTTATATCATTCTCTCACAGGAGTCTCATTAATTTCAACAGACCTTTTGGAAAATAAGGTAGTGCCAGTGGAGAGAAGAGGGGAGCCATCCCTAGGCCTTCACAGAATCCCACAATAATATCCTGAGCTGGGAGGGACCCCCAAGGACCATCCCTCCAACCCTCAGCCCTGCACAGCCCCATCCCCAAGAGTCCCCCCCTGTCCCCAGAGGATCATCCCACCCCTCCTGCAGCTCTGGCAGCCTTGGGGCTGTGCCCACTGCCCTGGGGAGCCTGGGCAGTGCCCAACCCCCCTCTGGGCAAAGAAGAGCCTTGGCCTGAGATCCCCCCTGACCCTGCCCTGACACAACTCCACCAGCGCAGGGCGAGCGCAAGAGTTAAAACACGTCGAATTCCCGTATGGAAACTCTCCTCCAGGAGGAGAAATTCTCTCTTCACTGTGCTGTAATCCTGCCTTAGAGAGGAAGATTAGAGGAGGATTAAGCTACAGTGAACCAAGGTCACTCTATCCCCCAGGCCCAGACTTCACACGGAGGTTCAGGATCATTTGGAAGGCACCCGTTGGCTTCTCGTGGCCGTGTGGGTTATTCCACCCTCCCGAGCCTGCCTGAGCAGACACGACCTGGGAGTTTAAGAAACGTGGCTTTGGAGGGACGACACTTAAACTTTCTGATCTCTAAGGGTATTGCCCCTGGGATGGGCACAGGACAGGTGGGATCTCTGCTGGCTGCCCACGGCTCTTGCCCTGCACTGTTGGTAACCAAAGGCAGGATGGAACTGTAGGTGCAAACACAGAACCTGAGAGACAGGGGGTGGTGGTTTCACTGAAAACCTGCTTGTTTTTCTGATTTCACCCTTTGGTTTTCTTTTTTTGCTCTGTGTTGGGATCTATTTTAAGGAGGCTCATGGAATTCTCTGCAATCCCTGCCAGGAGGGGGGAGCCGGGTGGGGGGGGTCGGGCTCTGCTCCCAGGGAACAAGGGATGGGAGGAGAGGGAACGGCCTCAGGCTGGGCCAGGGCAGGGGCAGGGGGCACAGGAGGAGGAATTGGGGCTGGAAAAGGGGGGTCAGGCCTTGGCAGGGGCTGCCCAGGGAGGGGGGCAGTGCCCAGCCCTGGAGGTGCCCAGGGCTGGATGTGGCACTGGGGGACAAGGTGGGGATGGGGCACAGCTTGGACTGGATGACCTTGGAAGTCTTTTCCAATCTAAATGATTCTGTGATTTTGGGATCTGATACATAAGCCAATATATACTTCCTGCAGCAAGTAAAGATCCAGATCTGATTCTGAAATTGAAGTTATTCCATAATTAAACAAAAAAACTCGAGTCTTTTCAGTGTTAAACACATTCCGGGGAGATATTTAGACATTCCAGCATCCATAGGGGTCATTCTCCTGTCTAATGGTACCACTCAATTAGAGAGTTCCTTATCAACACAAAGTAATTGAATATTTGAAGTCAGTTACACAGATGAAGTCTAACTCAGGATATGAAATGTCCAAATCTAAACTGAAAATGTGTGTGTATATATGAGGCAGATAAGTGCATTTTGCTGGTTTGAATTACCTGGTAACTTGTGAAGTGTCTCAGGGTAATTACAGTTTGAAATTGATGCTGGTGTCTCTGACAGGCTGAGTACATAAATCTTCTAAACTACAGATTACCAGCACATTGCAGAACTGTGTGTTCTATGATAGTTTATTATGAGTTCCACAGTAATCCTAATGGCACTTATCACTGCCACGAAGGCTGGCAGAAGAAACAGAGCATTTAAGGCATGGATTGCAGTTGTTCAGTGAACACAGAAAGGGGTGAGAAGGGATGGATTTTGTGTTCAGCAGGACACATCCTGGCTGGGATGGGCTGGGAATGGTGCTCGGGGCTGCAGCAGCCACCTCCAAACCTTCACTTCACTCTCAGACTGCCCAGAAAGCACCTGCAGATGTGGGGCTGAATCCTCCTTTGGATTGAGGGTGTGATCCTTCCATTGATCCCAGAGGACTCTGGATCAGATCCCGGGACAACAACACGAGTCCTGCAATACTGACGGTTTAATATTCACGTTTCTCTACAGACCTCATTAACTGTCCTCACATTAACTCCCTGATGTACAGGGTAATTGGACACTTTTCATTTTACAAAGACAATATGTTGACCTTCAGTCAAATTCAAACAGACACTTTAGGAGAAGATTTAAAATGTTCCTCTTGGAAAAATGAAAATTGTATTGTGTCAGGCACTACAAATATCTTTATTTTTCTCTCTTTCTGAGGCTTGACTTCTGATTCAGCACATTAACACCTGCAAAAAAAAGCTGCTTTCCCAATGTTTTTGGCAGATTTCTGCTTGGGATTATTTCAGATTGCAATGTTTTGCTTGCTTTTAAGATGTAAATAAACCTATAGGCTCCTATTCCCCTTTGATAAAGGAATTAATAGAATAAAAGATGAAACAGGCTCTCTTAAAAGATGTTTGCATACATTTCACAGTTGTGAAGCTTTCTCAAGGTTGTTCATACAAAACTGAAAACAAAGTAATGTTCACTGATGTTTTGTGCTGTATTTAAGCAGATTACCAGCTAAGCATCAGGTTATTAGTCGACTTCTTTTCCCAAGTCCTCCTTATGGATACCTGGTCAATTTTAAAGGCAGAACAAGAAAATACCTCCACATTTGGAAAAAATGATGATGGGCTAGAAGCCCATCTGACCAGGCAGCAGGAATGGTGGTGGTGTTAACAGAGCAAACTGAGCTGTTACTCCTACAAGAGATTCCTGACAAGTTCAGAACAAATATTCTGACAGTGAATCGACTCCTGAATTGCATGAGCCAAACACTTGGAAAAAAGCTGGGTGTTGGCTCACTCAAAGGTTTTCTACCTTGTTCATAAACTCAGCTCTTTCAGCCTTGGAAAGAGCCCTTTCCATGTTGTTTGTGTTCCCATTGCAGGAATTTGTTAATACAGGAGCAATCAGTGAGCTCTTACCCATTTAAATAATCATACACTACAAGGGGCTTTGGAGCAGCACCTTAAAATTACACCTCAGGAATTCAAATGTTTTCACTTCAGACACTGTTCCAGACCTCCTGCCAGCTCCTGTCATGTCTCCCATGGTAACACAAACCTTTGGAAGAGGGAGAGAACTACCCTGAGGGGAGAAAATAACAAGAACAATGGAAAATACAGGCTTGTGAAACCACTTGCTTCCTAATGACTAAAAAGAGAGGGTGTATTTCCATTTTGTCTTTCTAATCCAGGCCACAGCTGGCAATGGGAGGCTGCAGACTTCCATGTGTCATCACACTCTGTGCTTCAAAATGCTCCCTGCTTCTTCTCCCAAGTCACTCTTGCCTGACACAAATGAACAAATATGGGGGGGTTGTTGTTATGAGTCAGAAAAATAAAATCCTCAAAAAAAACCCCAAACCCAGAAAAAAAAAAACAAAGCCCAAAAGAGGCTCAAGAGATGGTTCAGATCTTGTGTTGCCTCCAAGCAAAAACACATTCTTCTAAACACTGAGGGAGACAACAGTCCTGCTGTGACAGCAGCCAGGAGCAATGCTCAAGACACTGGGAATGAGGAGGTCCTGTCTGTCTAGACAGCTCCTGGAAGATCAGTTAAGAATTCTTGAAATGTCTCATGTTACCATTGTGTTGGTCTCATTTTACCTCATGGGCCATGGACAGGGACAGCTGGTTGGGGGTTTATCCCCCTGAAACAGCCTCCCTCTTTCTTCTATTAAACAAAATCAAATCTTTCAACTCTTTTTAAAAAGGTTGCCATCCTCCAACCTCTCCAGCTCATCCCTGCCCATTCTGAAATGATCTCTTAGATTATCTCCTCAACATGTTTTTTTGCAGCTGCCACAATCTGGCTCATATTCAATACCCTTCCTCCTCCAAAAAGTCTCAAAGCATCCCTCCATGAAAAACTACTGCCCACCTGAATTCTGCCTTCCTGAACGTGTCCCATTTCCTCACTTCCCTACAGTGGGTGCACATTGAGTTATTCCCTGGTGTAAAAGCAGAATCTCAGAATCAAAGAATAGTCAGGGTTGGAAGGGACCTCTGGAGATCACCTAGTCCAACCCCATTGATAAGCTATTTTCTGAGGGTAGAAAATGCTGTTTTTCCCAACAAACATCCAAATAATTGGAGTCCTGCCATTACTGCCAAAAATCCCGTAGAGCTGGAGTTATTCACTATTCACTCCATGAGTTATTTATGTGAACATTGTGGTTCCACATCACCAGTGCTCATCTGCCCTCATGAATGTTTGAGAATCCATGGAAATGGATGAGTGCTGATCTCAGCACTCAGACACATCTATCTTTGTGGAGGACTCTATTAACAGCACGTTTTGGATGAGCAGGCCAAGTGCAACCCAAGACAAGAGGCTAACACAGATTTTTCCAGCTGTGTTATAATTGATAACTCAAAGGCAATTCAGCTCCATCTGAGTTAACACCTCAGGGGGATAAACATCCTCTGGAGTCACAATTCACAGAAACATGGGCACGAAATGGAGAACTGGAATTTTCTACTTTCCGTTTGAAATGATGCTCTAATTACGAAAACTAATAAACTTCTTTCTTCTTCTAAGAAGGGGATAAAAGCACCAAAAAACCTTCCCCAAACATTCAAAACATTTCTGTAAGAAAAAGCCCAGTGCAAGGCTGAGGGTGGGACAGGATGGTCCTTTCCAACTCAGCACATCCTGGGATTCTGTGCTCTTCAAAACAACAAGATGTGAACCACGTCATTGCCTTTGTTTTTGTCGTCTTCTCCCTCTGATTTTTAGAGCTCTGCACATAAAGCAAATGGAATGGAGGCCATATTTTGAGGCAGGTGACATTTCTTTATCAGCTGTGCTCGATGCTGATGACTCTGTAATGCTCTAATTATGTGTAGTGGGTTGTCTCTAAGTGCTGTATGAAAACGCTCCCTGCATCATTAGCCACCTTGCTGTTTACTAAATGTCTTTTATAATACTACAGGGGCCCAGATGAAGGTTGTGCCAGTGACTGCAATCGGAATTTCTATTTTTAGGGAGTTATAATTCAACCATTTATTTTCACTTCAGGCTGAGATCTGAGTTTCAGTTGAGACTAAACATAATTCTAAATGGAACAGAAAAGTTCAGTGTGGATGATACAGCTGGAGAGTGGCATTAAGAGGGGCATTATTTTCCAAAACCTTTTCTTTTTGATGGAGGATAAAACTTTCAAATGAGATCTCTTAAAGCCTGAGGTGCATGTATTAATCTGGATCCTAAAATCATAAAATGGTTTGGATTGGAAGGGAACTTCAAGATCATTTAGTCCAATCCCCCTGCAACGATCAGGGACATCTTCAACTAGACCAGGTTGCTGCTTTTCTACATCTGTGGACAAGGGAAGGGGTGTGAACATCATCTGTCTGGAATTCTGGAAGGTGTTTGATGTGGTCTCAAGTGGGTTTTTTGCCACAAATCTGAAGTTCCCACCGATGCTGACAAACGGTTCCAATCCACTCATGACACTTCCATCATTTCAAGGGTAACAACACAACGTTGCTTGGAGTCCTCAGGAATTATCTCATCTGTGCTACATGTTGCTGGGGTTTTCTGCACAGTGATTGCAGTTTCAAGATTTTAATTGCTGAAAATGAGGGTTTCCTTTGCTGTGTCCCTCAAAAGCATATAAGAAAGAAAAGGAATTTCTAGAATAAAGTGTCATTTTCACTCTGTGCATCCCAAGTACAGATCATAAGCTTAGCTATGATACCAAGTTATTATTTAAAAGAACACTTTAAAAATATTAAGCCTTCTGTGTTTGTTTTTTAAATAAACCTAGTTTTGAAGAATCCCTAAAAAGATGGAAATATCAATTAAATGTGTGCTGTGATGAAAAGAAGCTCTACAGCAAATCTGAACTAAACTTCCAACCATTTAAAACTAACACAAAGAATTTATTGCTTTTTTTACAAACGAATTTATTTTTTTTTACAAACAAATTTATTGCTTCTTTTACAAAGTGGTTGCCAAAGGCTGTATGTGTCTGGTAAGTAATTAAAGTGGCAACTCGACACCTTGTTTGGCAATGTCTAATATTAGTAATATTTTGTCAAGTGTTACAAATAAACTAGAACTAGTCGTGAAGGATTGTGTGGTGGCTGAGTCAGCTGGTGCTTCCCAGGAAATTTTTCATCACTACATTTTTTTGAAAAGTGGCTGTAATTTCTGAGAATTTTGCAAAGGAGTTAATCCTTGTGAAGTGGAGGATTTCCACTCTTACAGCACTGCAGAGTTCACCTGGTGGGAGTCACTTCACACGAGGAAGAACAAGATGTGCTGCAGCTCATGGGATGAGATTGCTCTGGATAATTCTCCCAGACCAGACACCAGCAGCATCTCCATGACAGTTCAGTGGCCTTTCTGATACACTTTCCCAGTTAGAAAAGCCATGGCTTGTGATTTCATGTGGGAAGAGATATCAATCGTAAGATTAGAAGGAAAGAGAAGGCTCTGGGAACACCTTAGAGCCCCTTACAGAGCCTGAAGGGGCTCCAGGAGCTGGAGAGGGACTGGGGACAAGGGATGCAGGGACAGGGCACAGGGAATGGCTTCCCACTGCCAGAGGGCAGGAGAGATGGGATAGTGGGAAAGGATTCCTGGCTGGGAGGGTGGGGAGGGACTGGAACAGAATTCCCAGAGAAGCTGTGGCTGCCCCATCCCTGGGAGTGTCCAAGGCCAGGTTGGGATCCCTGGGACAGTGGGAGGTGTCCCTGCCCAGGGCAGGGGGTGGATATTTTTTAAGATCCCTTCTAACCCAAACCATTCTGTGATTCTCTAAAAAGAACTACAGTGGTTTTATTAATAAGAATTTTCAGTTAGATTAAACTTGAATCACAGAGTAGATAAAATAAGTTATTTAATTATCCATCTGAAATTCTAAACAGAACTTTCAGTCACAGTCCTCAAATCTAAGCCCTGCCCTTCTCATCCTCCTCTCCCCCAGACTATGCAGTTTTGGTTCTCTCCAGTGTCTTGAGTAATATCATGGCAGCACATTTTACAACAGATCTTCCTTTATCTTTCTGTGTGTTTGTTTCAAAATAGATTTCTAAGGATGTTTTCTGAGTGTTTTCAATTACAAAAGAAAGCTGAACATCATGTGGGCACCTCACTTAATCCAACCAATAACCTCAGCAGTCAATTAACTTGTAAATGTTTCTCCATTAAATCCTTATTTAACAACAGTAAATAATTTAATGAGTTTTCATTCAAAAGTGTTTCACCTCACAAAGTTCTCAGTCTTCCTTTTTTTTAAAAAAAAGTCACACCATCCTATTTCTTGAAACTGAAATGAAAGAACTTTTGCTTAAGGTTTTTTTTTGGCTGGTGCTTTTGCTGCTGTAACTCTGCACATACATTTGCATTTCCCATCTGAGTAATATGGAGAGATAGAGGGAAAATAAATTAAAAAGCAACCCCACAAACCTGGAATCAATAGATAGAACTGAAATGCACTGAGACTTTAACAAAACCCTGCACCAGTTTCTGAGTTCTTATCCAAAATGTGTATCTATTATTGTCACAATTGGTAATGACCAGTAGAATTCATACCATAGAATTCCTTTGGTGTACTTGGATCATCATCCAGAACAATCTCCTTCAATGTTGAATCTTTCTATGTTTGATTTTACCCCCAAATGCTCTAAACTTTCTATTGACTTGGAACAAGGGAAACTTTCACAACTATAAATATCATTAGAAAGTCAAAAATATTTGGGGGAGGGTGAGAAGAATATTTTTATTTGCATTTTCTTTTTTCTTTCTTTTTTCTTTCTTTCCAAAGCAGCTTAAATTTTGCATTGAGTACTTAAAATCTACAGCAAGTACATGAGAAAGGGCTGAAGGGAAGTGGCTTCAAACTGAGAGAGAGAAGATTTACAAACCAACACAAAACTTGAAGTCAGGCTGGGAAAGGCCAACACCAAAAAGTCGTTAGTGCTTACTGTTAATAAACTAAGAAGCTTCTGCAATTATGTAAATGAGCTGGAAAATATTTTTTAGGCAAGAATGTCCTAGAAATTCATTTCATACTAAGTTCATAACATGAGTGATGTTTTCTGAGCATCATTCATGGACTTAAAGTGCTTATCCCTCCATCATTGTCTTCTCATCCTCTTTTTTGTCACGGGCTCTGCTGGCCTGAGATGATTATAAACTCTTTGGAGCTGGGATTAGTGTTTGGAGAGCATCCAGCATGGTGGGACCTGCTCTGGATTGGAGCATTGTCCCAGTGAAAACAATACTCCACAGCAATCATGTGCAACACATGGAAAATTATGATAAGAATGTCTTTAAAGCCCTTTAATGAGACAGGAATATGAATAAACTGTTGTCCTGCAGAAAACATTATCAAAGCCCCTGAGAAACTTCATGGATCAACTTAAAGGAAACTTGCTTATTTCTAATTAGCTTGTATTAATTGAAAGCTTTCCACAAACTGGTCCTACTTTAAAGGAAAATCTTTATGTTGCCATTCATGGCTGTTGTCCTTAGGCTTTCTCCTATGGAACAACTGCAGAAATCATCATTTTGAAACACTTCATTTAAAGATGTTTTGACTTAAAAATCAACAATGGTCCTTGTAGATAAAGAGTGGGATTGATTAGCAGGGATTGTTTTCCAGAAACATCCCTCTCTGTCAGCAGAAGGATGTTTGAGGAAGGGATTGTGTCCCTGTCTAACCCCAAAAAATGCTGCTGAGTAGAACCTCAGAATTTCAGGCACTCAGTGATCTGCATCAAGCAGCAGATTGTTCTCCTACACTTTCTCCACTTACTAAACCCTTTGCAGCATTGCAGGTGGAGGAACACAGAGACACCAGCCACGTTCTTGAAAAAACACCTAAATTATTTATTTTTCTCTTCAGATTCCATTGAAGAACCACTTTGGGCATGACCAGGTTGACTCACTGGATCAGATCCTCTGATGTTTGCTCTTTAAAACCACCTTGGCACTGTGGTTGAAGATTCCAAGGTTAATTTTCACTTGGTTGCTGGACATCAGGTTTCAGTTCACCCTGAGCTCCTCTTGGAGCAAAGGCTGGGGCTGGAATATTTGTCCAATATATTTTTCCAGTATGTATCCCCTGCTTTGCTCAGTGCTTTGGCAGCTGTGGGGGGAGTTCTGCACAAACAGGAAACTCGTTCTCCTCTCCTGCAACTAAAAATGACCTTGCAAGGCAGAAAATACAAGCTGAGGAGAGAAAAAGGGGCAGACTGAGGAAGCTGCTTGTGACAGATGTTCCTTCTGTAAAGACAGAAACAAATTGAGGTTTGCTCACAAAGTAGAGCTGATGAGTAAACACTGCTAATGAGTAAAGTCAATAAGTATTTGGCTATATGGGAGTAAATAAGCTTTACAGGATAATCCCAGACAAGGTTTTAATAGTTTCTGTGTGCAGTCTGATATGCAAGAGGGAGGGAAACAGGAGAGAGCTGGATTGTGCTGATCCACACCCCTATCCTTCCAGCTCCCAGGCATCTCCATCCTCAAAGGAAGCTCTTCCACAGACCATCCCAGGTAGTGTGGATGTGTTTTCTTCAACCATTCCCCTTCTTTCCTCCTGTGTCCTGGCTGAAACCCCTGGTTTGTCCCCTCCATCCCTGGAGAGGTCACCTGAGGAGCAGGACACCGAGGCTCCAACCCAAGGCAGCTCCTTCCCTGCATCAGTCACCTTGTTATTTCCCTTTCTCCAGCAGTGCCAAACTGCCTCTGTCACATTCTGAGTGCCAAAACTGGGTTATGAAAGTTTTCCACCTCCCCAATTAATTAAAAACATCTTCTGCAACACTAGTGGGGTCCTGTTTGCTCAGGAGAAAGGCCAACCCTCGACTCTTGAGTGTGAAAATGGGAAGTGCAGGTGTTCAGATGAGCTTATTACAGAATCATGGAATGGGTTGGGTTGGAAGGGACCTGAAAGACCATCTCACTCCACCCCTGCCACGGGCAGGGACACCTTCCACTCTCCCACGTTGCTACAAGAACTAAACTTTTTTGGGAAATAGCATCTCAGCAGATACTTCCTGCCTGTGTCACTCCAGGGTTGTGATCGATGCAGATCAGTGGTAAATTCTATAAATATTTAAATTTTTATAGAGCACAGTCATATTAAAAGCAAAAGGAATGATTTAGTTCCATTAATGGATGCTGCTGCCACATGGATTCCCAGTGAAACAGGGTTTGTGCTGATGAGGAGTGAGCAGAGGGCTGAGCTCTCTTCCGTCTCACGTCCTTCCTGCAGGTGGCCACATTCCTGTTCCTTCAGTCTTTCATATAACAAAAGGGAATGCTGCGGGAACACACTGGCTGTCTTCCAGTCTGGGAGAGCTTGAATTTCCCAACAAGACTTTGGAAAGAAGGTTTTGTGTTTCCTTTGTCACGTCCTGCCTGGGCTGTCCCTGCCACTGATGGGCTCTTCTCTGTTCTCCTCCCACAGTGGAGGGAAAACAGGGATTTGATTTTAACCAAGTCATTGACTTTCAAATCCCTTTCTTGACATTAAGAGATTACATTGCAGAAATAAATCTTAGCTCACAGAATCACTGGGGTTGGAAAATCCCTCCTAGCCCCTGGAGTCCCCCCTGTGCCCCATCCCCACCTTGGCCCCCAGTGCCACATCCAGCCCTTCCCTGGGCACCTCCAGGGCTGAGCACTGCCCCCCTCCCTGGGCAGCCCCTGCCAAGGCCTGACCCCCCTCCTGGCAGGGATTGCAGAGAATTCCAGGGGCCCCCTGAGCCTCCTCTGCTCCAGGATGAGCCCCCCCAGCTCCCAGTGCCCACAGTACAATGATGTATCTATGTTATTCCAGGCCACTTCCATAGCCATGAGCCCAACAGGTGCCATCCCAGCTGGGAGGGTTGGTGAGGTCTCACCAGGACATTTTGCTTTTTCAACTGTGCCCTGTCATCCCTGTGGGCACATTATGATTCTCAGCAGTTACTCAATTTTATGAGAAGGAGAATTTGTGGAAGAAGGTCAAAGAAGATTAATAAGGGACAAGGTGTCTAATAACTACACAATAGTAGACAAAAATAGGAGAGTGATCACTGCTCATACTGTGCTGTTTGATCTTATTACCCTGCATTAGCAGAATTCATAATTTAAAACTTTAATAAACTCCCAGCCTCTTTGGGCCAAGATATATGTTGCTGCTGGTTTTATTAGCTCCATAATAGGAAGAAGCTTTATGCAACATAATTACCCTGCATAAGCAAACACCTAATCACTGTAGGAAAATTCTTATGAGCCACTAAAAGGGACAAAATCAGACAAACTGTGCAACCTTGAGACAATCTGCTTTCACCTCCAAGTTTATTGCTGGAGAGCAGAGGTTGCTCTTTCTTGGAACAGATGTCAAAGATTGGAAGGCTCCAAATACCAAAGTTCAGATATGGGCTCATGGAATGGTTTGGCTGGAAGGGACCTTAAAGGTCACCCAGTTCCAATCCCCTGCCATGGGCAGGGACACCTTCCATGGCCCAGGTTGTTCCAAGCCCCATCCAAATACAGGGCAGACATCAGTTAAAAGCTGAGAGAGGTTCCACCCTCCTGAGCTGCTCTTTTTCTCCTTGTTCTTTTCTGTTTCTTACAGCTTATTAACTCCTGATTATTGCCTTAAGGAATACTGTGTTATTAGTTAATCTAGGAATATCTGACAAGTTTCTCTCCTATTACACAGCAGATATATTTCTTAATATCCCTTTTCATGTCCCCCAGGCCAAAGCTCAGGTGTTGGATGTCCCAGAAATCTCCTCCCTATGCTGCAGGTGCTGCTTGGCTGGGACAGGCATGGAATGGAAGCATTTGGCACCCAAGGGCAGCAGCTCTTTCCCTCTTTCCCTGTTATCTCCATCATTTTGGGGCTCTTTCTGCCCCAGGCACAGCTCCTTCTCTCCCAGGCAGTGCAGGTGAAGGGGATAAGGAATGATCAGCCTGGGCTTGGAGCAATATGTGGGGCTGGGTTTGATTTCCCTGGCAGTCTTTCCCAGCCCCAGGGGAGTGGGGAGCAGGATCCTCCCCCTTCCAGCATGGATGCAGGGCTGGCAGCAGGAGGACACAGCAGAGGATCCAAGTCCCACAGGAAGGCAGTGAGTCCCAGAGCCAGGCTGGCTGTGCAGGGAGGCAGAGCTGGAATCACTGGGCACCTTTGCTGGGGGCAGAGGGAAGGAGAACAACAGGATTTTATGTAAACTGTGCAAAGCCTCAGCAGGAAACATCGTTCCCTTGTTAGCAGTTTGCCTGCACTGGGGAGGGCTCCTGTGTGCTAGGAAGGGAAGGGACTGGCTGACAAATCAACCTGGATTTAGGGATAACTAAGGAGGAAAGGTTATAAGGTGATTGTATTATCCACTTTATAAAAAGAAAAGCAGGTGGCAGGTGCTTGTCCTGTCCCCTGGAGCTCCTGCCCTGACGTCAGTGGGGAGTGGAGGAGCACAGGGGGGGTTGTGCACCAAGTGTGGAGTTCACTTGCTGGGCATTGTTTAACTCACTGAAGATAATTCACTTTTCCACCCAGCACTTAATCGAATTTCCATGCATATCATGACTGGAATACAGCATCATCCTGCCTGAGAAAGACCAGGGAGAGGACAGGTGAATATCTGAAAAATAAAATTACAGAGAACACAGATTTCTTTCTTACAGGTTTTATCACCTTGTGTACAAAAAAGAATAACTTTTGAAGGGATTGCTGGTGATTTAAAATGCTTTCACAGGTTTGGAGTAACAGAGCTGGTATCATGATAAAAGACAACCATAACCTCTGTGTGTCCTTGCAGAATTTCAGTGTTTTATTGGTGGCAAGCAGAGTGATTAAAACTGGGAAAAGAACTGCAGGTAAATCCTTTGCACTGAGTCATAACATGCAAATATTTTCCTTCTAGGGCTTGAGCTACTCTGGGTTTAGGCTGTGCCAGAAATCCAGATTATACATTTTTGTTTTGTGTGGTGATGGTTTGGTTTTGTGTGTGTGACAAGAAAAGCTTTAGAGAATCCAGGGTGGGGTTGTTGTTTTTTTTTTTAATAAGTTTTGCTGTGCAATTTTTGGGAAAAAAACCCACCAATTAAGGGTTTTTTAGTCTTTTAGGTGTAAAGATATGAAGTTAGCTGCCACATTTCTCCCCCTGAGGTGACACAACTAAGAAAATGGAGAATGGTGAATGACACCATGGAGAATTTTTAAAAAATATGAGCTAGTTAATGTAAAACTTTTACACTGATAATATTCAGTAAAACATTTGACTAATCCCTGGAGTGAGTGGGCTTGCACCTTGGATTGAGCACCCAGAATATGTGCAGTAAGAGACTGTGAAATAAATGTCAGAAGATTTTGCTTTAGTTCTCTATCTCCCAGAAAATGAGGGACTACTTTAATTGTTTTAGCTGTGGAGAGTGATCTGATGTATTTGCAGAAGTGATGTGTGTGCACAGAGACTGTCTTTGAGCTCCTTGGTGCTTCAGACAGCGTGGCCCTGCAGGTCACAGAATCCTGGGATGGTTTGGGTTGGGAAGGACCTCAAAGCCCATCCAGTGCCACCCCCTGCCATGGGCAGGGACACCTCCCACTGTCCCAGGGGGCTCCAGCCTGGCCTTGGACACTCCCAGGGATTCAGCCACAGCTTCTCTGGGCACCCTGTGCCAGGGCCTCCCCACTTCCACACTGTTTTTTGGCACCTTCCTGGTTCAATGTCATAGGAGTTAGTAAAAATGAGAATAATTTTGTCCTCTGATTTTTTTTTCATTAGTTGGAAGTCTCTTCATTATGGGAAGAAAACTGCTCTCCAAATGTTTCATATTTTTAATGAGCATTATACTTTTTCCTAGGACAACTCACCCTGTTAAATCCCAACTTTCTGAATCCTGGCTCATCTCAACTTTTTACAGCTGCAAATTAATTGTATCTCATGAGGATAAATTGAAACTATTTCAATAAAGAAAAATGTGGGTTATAGAAAAATTAGAAATAGAAATTATCCAGTGAACAATAGTTCTTTTTATCTCTCTGGCTTCTGTGAGTCAGTCCATTAGTTCAGTCATTTCTGACAGAATTTATTTTTTCTGGAATACTGCAGTGTGAGGAGAAAAACGGAGCTGAGGCATCACCTGGACATTGAAGGGCAATAAAATCATTAAATAACCTGGGGGTGGTTTTAGTGCCTTTGGTCCTGAAGGTTTTTGCCAAAGAAATGTATGAAATGATGTTTAACATTAGAATGTCTCCAGCAATAATTAATCTCACCAGTGCTTCTGTCCAAGGTCTTGCTGTGACTTTCCAGGTAATTAATCCCACGAGGTTGTGAGTGTTAATGTCATCCCTCCTTCAGAGAGCCCGAGGAAAAGGGGCCTAATTGGCTGAACCAAATCCACCAAAAGTCGTGGGATGTGGGATCTGTGGCTTTGAACTGGGATTTAGGGACTGGCACAGGATCATGGGGCGAGGGCTGCCCAGCAGGACGTGGGTCACTGCCATCCCCTGCTGTCCCTCTGCCAGTGCCCACCCCTCCAGCCCCACCTTTGGAGCAGCACGACAAAGGTCCTGAGCAAGGATGGGTGGGAAGAGCGTGAGTTTGGCACTGTGGGGAAAGGAAGGTGGTGCTTTGAAGGGGGAAAAATAACCTTTGGGGGGCTTGGGAGTGAGAACTTGGGCTGTGTGTGACAGCAGGAGTTGCTGCACCTGATGCACAGATGCTTTTCTGTGTGATAACATCCTTCACTCCTTCTCTGTAAAACATATTTCACTGAGCAATCTGTTTCTCCCAGTTACTCTGGGTACAGCAAAGCACAGCCTCACCCTAATGGAATCCTGTTGGGTCTGGAAAAGTTCTTTTAGATGGTTTTGGATATTTCTGACCAGAAATAATTATAATTCTGGGGGGGGGTTGAGGTCACAGTATTAAAGCTGGCTGGAGGTTTGGGTGGAAATAGGTGAAACAGCAGCAGTAACATATTAAACACTCCAGAACATATAATCACACTTTTTGCTAAAATCCCCAACTCTTTGGGATGGAAGCAAAAAGGATTTAATGGTCAAAGGAAGACAAATAAATCAAGGCATTTTCAACTTCTTTTTTTTTTTTTTTTTTTTTAATATAGATTTTCCTGGCTGGCACTTCATGCCCCAGTCTTTGGAGAAGGCAAAGAGAGCTTGGCTGGAGCTGCCTGTTGGAATTTTGCTCATCTCCAAATTGCTGGTGAGTGATCAGAATCACCTTTGCTCCTTAATGATGCTGCAGGGAATTTATTTTTCAATGCAGCTTCTCCTGAATTCCAGGTCTTGATCTCTGATCATTTTAATGAGAAGGAAAAAAACTCACCAAAGTCTGAGCAGATTGAGAGAAAACTTATTGAAGAAATATATGATCTTGTCATGGTGTGAGGTTATTAACACCATTTTGTGCTTATTCTTGACAAACTAGAAGTTTTTACTCAGAAAGAAGTAAAACTAAGCTCTATTATTTATATAAAAGCCTCAATTTGTATATGCAGCTTATAAATTTATAAGGGACAATTTATATATGTCTTTGGTAAACTTCAGTTAAAGCAAAATATTGCTGGTGGCTCCTCATTACTTTTAATTTTTTATAAAATTGAGTGCTGGTTTTCTGAAGCAGAGATTAATCCTTTCTCAGCTCTGAAAAGAAGGAGCTGCCTGCTGAGGAATTAAACCCACTAATTTGAGAAGATAAATGCATGTTAAGTTCAGTGTCTGTTGTCTTCTCCCTCTCTGCTCACCACATACCCAAAAGTGAATCTTCTATAGTTGCAGCTACTTTGTTGCTTTCAAAACTCATTTATCTCATGATAAGAAATGGACAAGTTTTATAGGTATTAAATATGAAGTGAAATATGAGAAATCCCCTGCAGACAAGGAGCAGGGGTTGAGTTGCTGGAAGAGCTACATGTCCATCTCCCTCTTGGTTTCCTGGTGCCTCTGGATTTTGCATTTTCTCCAGGTTGGACAGGGCTTGGAGCCACCTGGGACAGTGGGAGGTGTCCCTGTGGAAGGAGAAGGTTGAATCACTTGTATCTGTTAAATACCTGAGCTGTTTTAGTGAGTTTGATCAGTTGGGAAGTGCTGGTGTTAAAACCCTTTGTATTCAGAACCATGGAATTGTTCAAGTGGGAAAAGCCCTCTGAGATCATCCAGTCCAACCATTCCAGCACTGCCAAAGCCACCACTGGCCCATGTGCCCAAGTGCCACATCCACAGGGATGTTACATCCCCCAGGGATGGGGAATTCCATGGGCAGCCTGGGCCAGGCCTTGAGAACCCTTTCAGTGAAGAAATTTTTCCAAATATCCAACTTGAATTCGAAAAGGTTTGGGTGACAAAGTCTATGGAAGACCAGGGGGGGAGCCTCTTGTCTGGCTCAACTTCATTTCATATTAACTGCAGAACCTTGGTGCTGCTACAAAATTACATCTCCATCCAAGATGAACAAGTGCACAAGAATTCCAAATTACCTGTTGGTTCTTTTTAATAAATTAAAGAAAAACATTACTGATTTCTTTTTGAATTGCAGAAGTTTCTAAAAGAACATCCCAGACTTTCACACCTTATCATTAAATAAGGATTTCTCTTACAGCTTTTGATAGATGGGCAGGAAGAAAATGAACTGATCCAGTTAAACATTGAAAGGCAAACCCTGATAAAGGTAGGAAAAAAATTACGGATGAAATCCGAGCCACAAATTTTCCTGGACAGTCAGAAGTGCATAGAAATGAAATGATTTAGCCATGTAAAGTATATAAATTCAAATAAAAATACAACACCTAGGGATGTGAATTCAATGCCAAAACCTTTGGTGTATGGAATTTCTATTATTTTGAGACACAAAAGACTGAAAAATGCATGTGACTTTTCCCTTTCACGAATCCAATCTTCCCACAGGGTCATGAAAAGGGGCTCCCTCATGTGTTGGAAGTTAGATATCAAAATAAATGAGAACACAAAGTGCAATTTAAATATGGCAAACTAGTGGATTTGTCTCTCTCACTGCCTTCTTTTGAAGAGAAGCATTTCAGGATTGAACCATAGTTGCTGGGACTACTTGAATTCTAATTTTATAACTAATTTGGTTAATTGCTACAGACTGACTGACCCCAAAAATGTCCATTAGTTACCTAATGATTGCCATGATTGACCTGGAAACTGTTTATTTATTAGCTAATAATTGTCATGCCAAGTAAATATGGTTGTGTTCAAGTCAGAATAATATTTGGATGACTATTTATGATATTTTTTACATTTCTTTCTATTTTGATAAACTTTAGGTACATCACCTTAAGTGACTTGTTTGTTCTTTTTCACCATGTGTTTGTGTTTCATTGTCTCTCTCTTCTTACTTTAAATGAGGGGAGTTTTTCTCCTGAAATATCAGATATTGGGATATCAGACTGATATTTTTGGGGGAAACCAGCTACATTTCAATCAGCTTTGGCAGAAAAGTATCAAAAGCTTTGTTCAGGTGACTAGTTGTATTTAAATCTCCCAACCAGCCTCTGTCCACTCCACTCCTTCAGGGTCACTGTAACTATTCTGAGTAGAGGGAAAAAAACAGGGAGTTTATTCCCACTTGGTGCAGAGGAGCTGATCCCAGTGTCATCCATGTGGGATCAAAGGTGGTGTGATGAGGAGGAATCCTACTGCCCCAGATTCCTGACCTTTGCCTGGACACTGGCAGAAAATTCAGTCTCAGATTGACTGGAGGTGATAAATAATTGAGGCTGGAGAGAGACTTGTGATGGGGGCATGTAGGGATAGGACAAGTGGGAATGGCTCCAGTCTGACAGATGGATGGGAGATTGGGAAGGAATTCTCGACTGTGAGGGCAGGGAGGGACTGGAATAGAATTCCCAGAGAAGCTGTGGCTGCCCCTGGATCCCTGGGAGTGTCCAAGGCCAGGTTGGAGCCCCCTGGGACAGTGGGAGGTGTCCCTGCCCAGGGCAGGGGGTGGCACTGGATGTTTTAAGGTCCCTTCCCACCCAATGCTTGTTAGAAATCCGTCTGTCTTTCCTGCTGGCTGGATCCCACATCCCATTTTTGGGGGGTTTTAGGGCACAGAATCCAGGGGTGGGTGCCCGCAGCAGGAGGAGGGGGACACATCCCGCAGCTCCAGGCGCCGATCCCGGTGCCACTAGATGGCACCGCCAGCCCACGCTTGGCGAAACCCGCCGGCTTTTCCCTGGGAATGACGCCGGGATAACTCAAGCTCCAAACCCACTTTTGGGGCTCCAAATTCATTTTCAGGCGGCTTGCGCTGTTCGGCTGGAAAAGGTCCAGGTTGGGCGAGCGCAGCGTTGAAAGCGTTTGTCAGAGACCTGCCAAAGCCACAGCAGAACCTGCTGCCCGGAATTCCAGAATCTCCTGGGCTGGAAGGATCGTGGAGTCCAACTCCTGACCCTCCCGAGGAACCTGTCTCTGCAGGGAGGTCTCCCCTCATTCCACTGCGGCACATTCCTTGTGAATCCAGATGAAAGGCTAAAAAAATGGAAAAAACCTCCTCATTCTGTAATGAGAATTATTTTCCCTGTGGGTTAGAATGTCACGAAGGGGTTAAATAATATTTGGGTGTTTATCAGGGGTTGCTGCTCCCTAATAAAAGGGTTTCTGCAAAGCAAAAAGGAATCAGCATTAAGTCTGTGTGGTTTTGTGTCCTCGGGTGTCAGCTCAGCTGAGAAGGTGACAATTTAAAGAGCTCACTGTGGGCTTGTAAATTGGTATGTTTAGAAAATATGTGAAATAAACCCCCTTGTTTGCATGGTAGGTGTCAACAAACTGACACAAAAATTCAGCCAACCCACACTGAGTCTGCCACGAGGCACTTGACTAACAAGAATAATATTGTTGTGCTTCTCTGCCTCAACCTGATGGGTACAAACACTTGCTACACCTTTCCCTGCGGTTCAGCTGTTGTTGACACACAGACAGAATGCCATGGAAAACACAACAGCCTTTCTGAGGAACAGCAGCATCCAGGGGCATGCTGGATGTCTCCAGGTAATCACTGAGAGCAGGGAAATTAAATAACTTTAATGTTTGGGGTTATTTCCTGAATTAATTTCCCTGAAATGGAAGGAATATTGCCCTTCACACTTTGGAGATTTGAAGGCAGATCTTCTGTGAATATGCCTGAAGCAACTGCTATCCAGATGACTCTTCTGGCAGTGGGATTAGCCAGCTATTTCTAATTTTGCAATGTGCATATGTGCTTACACACCTTTATCTTTTTTCCTGACTTGATGGTAATTTCTGTACTACAGAATGAGGCTCTTGGGACTGTGAGATTTTGTTCCCTTGGAAGGATGCAGAAGGTGGGATCAGACGGGTTTGCTTTTCCCAAATTTGTGGAATCAGATTCCTAAAAGAGTTAGCGTTGGAAGGGACCTTAAAGCTCATCTCGTTCCTCTCCTGCCAGAGACAGGGACACCTTCCACTGTCCCAGGTCGCTCCAAGCCCTGCCCAGCCTGACTTTCAACAATTCCAAGGATGGGGCAGCCACAGCTTTTCTGGACAACTCGCCACCCTCACAGGGAAGAATTCCTTTCCAGTACCTAATGCAAACCTACTCTCTGTGAGTGTGAACCCATTCTCCCTTATCCTGTCACTTCAGGCCCTTGGAAATAGTTTCTCCCCACCTTTCTTGTCGTCTCCTTCAGGTCCTGAAGGCCACAACGAGTTCCCTCCAAAGCTTCCCTTCTCCAGGCTGAACAATTCCCAGCCCTCCCAGCCTTTCCTCCCCGCAGAGCTGCTCCATCCCCCTGATGCCTCCTCTGGCCTCTCTCCAGCAGGTGCTTGTCCCGTGCTCACCTCCCACCCGCCTGTTACTCCCGAATTGTCGCCGTTTCCCCAGGAAAGCGTGAGCAGGGAGCCGTGAGGGCCGGGAGCCGTGAGGGCAGGGAGCCGTGAGG
>VXBA01000300.1:226941-272551 GCA_013399895.1 Serilophus lunatus
AGCCGTGCGGGCAGGGAGCTGTGAGGGCAGGGAGCCGTGAGGGCAGGGAGCCGTGAGGGCCGGGCAGGAGGCAGAAGGAGCTGTCGGGACCCGCGGGGCGGGGGGGAACGGGGGGGCCCGCGGGCGCTATTTAAGCCGGGGGTGGTTAAACGGGGGTTATTTAAGCCGGGGGTTATTTAAGCCGGGGGTTATTTAAGCGGCTGTATTTAAGCGGGAGGTGTTTAACCGGGGGCTATTTAAGCAGGCAGTGTTTAAGTGGGCGCTATTGAAGCCAGAGCTTACTTAAGCGGGCTGTGCTTTAGCGGCTGTATTGAAGCGGGCGCTATTTAAGCCGGAGGTGTTTAAGACGTCGCTCTTTCAGCGGGCTGTATTTAAGCCGGGGGTTACTTAAGCGGCCCCTATCTAAGCGGGCCGGTGCCCGTGGCGGTCCCGTCGGTGCCATGCATCCCTTTGGGCCGCCCCCGCCGCCTCCGCCGCGCTCCCGGGTCCCGCTGGAAGCCGCGGGATGCTCCGCCGCCTTCCCGGCTCATCCCGCCGCCAACCCTTTCCTGTGGCCGGGGGCTGCGGTGGCTCCCAGCCCTCCCTCCGGGCCGCTGCTGCCGCCGGGCCCCGCGGGGTCGCCGCTGTCGCCGGCCCGGCCGCCCTACTCGTACTCGGCGCTGATCGCCCTGGCGCTGCACAGCGCGCCCGCCCAGCGCCGCACCCTCCGCCAGATCTATCGCTTCGTGGCGGACAACTTCCCCTTCTACCGGCGCGGAGGGGCCGGCTGGCAGAACTCCATCCGCCACAACCTCTCCCTCAACGACTGCTTCAGGAAAGTGCCGCGGGACAGGGATGACCCGGGTAAGGGCGATGGGGGGGCGCACGGGAGGGATGCTCCGAACGGAGGGATCCCCCATCACGGGAGGGATGCCCCGAACAGAGGGATCCCCCATCACGGAGAGATCCCCCATCACAGAGGGATCCCCCATCACGGAGAGATCCCAGGCACGGAGGGATCCCCCATCACGGAGGGATGCCTCATCACGGAGGGATCCCGCATCACAGAAGGATCCCCCATCACAGAGAGATCCCCCATCACGGAGGGATCCCCCATCACAGAGAGATCCCCCATCACAGAGGGATTCCCCACACGGAGTGATCCCCCATCACGGAGGGATCCCCCATCACGGAGGGATCCCCCATCACGGAGGGATCCTCCATCACAGAAGGATCCCCCATCAGAGGGATCCCCCATCACGGAGGGATTCCCCGCACAGAAGGATCCCCCATCACAGAGGGATCTCCCATCACAGTGGGATCTCCCATCACGGAGGGATCCCTCATCACGGAGGGATCCCCCATCACGGAGGGATCCCCCATCACGCATTCCCCGCACGGAGGGACCCCTGGCGCATCTTCCTCTCTCCGCAGGGAAAGGCAACTACTGGACGCTCGACCCCAACTGCGAGAAGATGTTCGATAACGGGAATTTCCGGAGGAGGAGGAGGAGAAGGGCCGAGGGGGCTGGAGCGGAGGAAGGGGTCGGGGGCGCTGGCGGGGGCTCGGGGGTCCCGTGTGCCCCCGGGCCCGGTGCCACCGTCTATGGGGGCCAGGCCTGACTGCGGCTCACGGGCACGGGGGCACCGAGGCTTGAGAGAGGAAGACTTTTGTAACGTGGAGGGGTAAGTTTGGATGTGAAATCGGCGACTCCTGAGAGGAAAACAATGTTCACAGAAAGAGTCATTTCCCACTGGAACGGGCTGCCCCGGGATGGTGGAGTCACCATCCCCGGAGGTGTGTAAGAAGAGACTGGACGAGGCATTTGGTGCCACGGTTTAGGGGATGGGATGTTGGGTAATAGGTTGGACTCGATGATCTTGGTGGTCTTTTCCAACCTTGTTAATTCTGTGNAGGAATCCCCCATCACAGAAGGAGCCCCCATCACGGAGGGATCCCCCATCACAGAAGGATCCCCCATCACGGAGGGATCCCCCATCACGCATTCCCCGCACGGAGGGACCCCTGGCGCATCTTCCTCTCTCCGCAGGGAAAGGCAACTACTGGACGCTCGACCCCAACTGCGAGAAGATGTTCGATAACGGGAATTTCCGGAGGAGGAGGAGGAGAAGGGCCGAGGGGGCTGGAGCGGAGGAAGGGGTCGGGGGCGCTGGCGGGGGCTCGGGGGTCCCGTGTGCCCCCGGGCCCGGTGCCACCGTCTATGGGGGCCAGGCCTGACTGCGGCTCACGGGCACGGGGGCACCGAGGCTTGAGAGAGGAAGACTTTTGTAACGTGGAGGGGTAAGTTTGGATGTGAAATCGGCGACTCCTGAGAGGAAAACAATGTTCACAGAAAGAGTCATTTCCCACTGGAACGGGCTGCCCCGGGATGGTGGAGTCACCATCCCCGGAGGTGTGTAAGAAGAGACTGGACGAGGCATTTGGTGCCACGGTTTAGGGGATGGGATGTTGGGTAATAGGTTGGACTCGATGATCTTGGTGGTCTTTTCCAACCTTGTTAATTCTGTGTGGGAGGAGGGGTGTGCTGAGCAGTCACTGGGTGATGCCCACAGGGCAGGACGTGGGCGCTGTTTTCCTTCCTTCTCCCACTCTTCTTTCCCACCTTTGGAAAGGTTTAACCTCCTGCCCTGCAGGTGTCCAGGGTGGTTTTCTGTGCTTTCCATCAGGAGCAAAGCAGAGTTCCCTGCCAGTCACAGCCCTCCTGGCTGTGTCTGGGGGGGTGACAAGTTTGGATGTCCCAGAGAAGGCAGGATATGCTCCAAAGCACCCCTGCCATGGAGACAGGCTGAGAGGGTCAGGATTGCTGAGCCTGGAGAAGAGAAGGATCCAGGGAAACCTTAGAGCCCCTTCCAGGGCCTAAAGGGGCTCCAAGAGAGCTGGAGAGGGACTGGACAAGGGCTGGAGGGACACAACAAAGGGGAATGGCTTTAAGCTGAAGGAGGGCAGGGATAGGTGGGAGGGAAGAATCAGCTGCATAAAGGAAGTTTTTCTTGGCCTAAAATGTAGCAAATTGTATTGGAAAGTGTCTGGTTTACAAATATCCAACTTTAGTAAATCCAGAGTGAAGGAAAGAGCAAACTGAACCTGTTAGGTAATAGCCTGTGTGGGATTATGTAGATATTTGTTCCTGTTATTATTTTCCAGGGGTGTCAAGTAAGAAGACACTTCTATTATAGCCTTGTTTCCTTTTTAAAGTGGGTGAGATCCTGTCTAAGGGTTCGAGCTGCCTTTGGACTGTGCTATTCCTTCTTCAAAGAGTGGACACATATATTCCATAGGAAGGATGGAAAAACTCCCTCCCTAGAAGAGCCAGAGGACCTTCCCAAGACACAGCAAAGACATTGATAACACAGCAAGAAATTATTTCACTCAACCCATATTTTGTTTTGCTTCAGGATACAAAGTTCTGGATCCAACCTGATGAGCTGAAATCTGTATTTTCACCTTGGGACTGTTTCCCCCTGGACAATATCCCACTGCAGGACTCTGGAAATGCAGAAAAGAAAAACAAAAATGAGAACCCCAGGAGGCTGCAGGTCTTCCAAGCTCTATCAGAAAGGTCTTTTTTACATCAACTGGGTCCTGCCTTGGGGAAATCCATGGATATCTCAGTGAAAGGACACCTCCACTGCCAGAACCTTTCTTCTCTTTAGGGTGATTCAGTATGTGCAGAGAGACCATCATTTGTATTTCTTTGTGCTTCTCTTGTCCTCTAATTCTATTGTTATGTGTTGGAAACAAAAGGAGATTTTTCTAAATAAATTAGTCAAATTGGAGCAGGGAAGCTGCATTCCCTGTAAACAAAAACATGACTTGAAGGAAGAACTGCTTCAGGTAATGAGGCTCTGGGCTAATTGATTTCAGTGGAAAGGGGTGATGGGGTGCTGGGATGGGTGGGATGCTCTAGTCCAGCCTGATTGGCCCAGATTCCCATGGAAGTCCAGAAATAGGTTCCTCAGGAGGTGCCTGAGAACCAACTGAGGAGCTCGGATGAGGCTCCAAAGGAACCTGACCACACTGGGAATGCAGAAGAGCTGAGGAGCTGAGCTTTGGCACTTGGGGAGTTACCACAGCTGCCAAAACTGGAGTCTCCCAAAGTGTGCAATGTCCTGTCCCCACTCTCTGTAGGACTTGTCGCTGGTTTTCCAGGTCTGTGTGAGCACAGAAAGCCCAACAGGAGTAAGAGCACAGAGTGCTCCTGCAGTTAAATGCCATTTCTGGCACTCTTGGTCTTAGAGACATTGGAAATCCAGTGGGGGGATTCTTGGGGATGGGCCATTGCAGGGCCAGGGGTTGGACTCCATGATCCTGATGGGTCCCTTCCAACTCAGCATATGCTGGGATTCTATTCCATGACTTGCTGGAGTTCAGAGACAGTTGTAGCATCAAGGAAACAACATCTTCTCCCCGTTTTCCCCACAATAAACAGAGTTGAAAAGGTTTCAGTTGTTTAGGGAGTATCCAAACAAACCAATAAATTGTGCTCACGGTTCATTCCAGGATAAATCTGTGGAAATAAGGCTCTAGGCTGCTCCTTTATCCAACATGATAATTTTTGTGATTTCTTTACTATAAAGCAACACTTTGGCCTATACAAGAAAGAGAAGGGGCTGTAAAACAATCATAAATCATGTTTTTTTGGGAGCAGGCAGTGCTGCCCAGAGTACAAGGTTAATCCAGGGCTGGGGGGTTGGCAGGTGATGTGCTGAACATTTAATTTTTAGGCTGTGGTTTGAGCCCAGCTTTGGCCTGAAGCCAAGCGAGGTCTCCTCTTAACACACAATAATTGTCTTCACAAAGAACAGCCACTCATCACTCCCCCTCCCTGGCAGCTTTTCCTCCCAAAAAGGGCTGGGCAGAGTGACCTCTGGCTCACAAGGGCATTTCAGTTGTGTGCCAGCAGTGCCTGTGGGGTGTCTGAATTCCCTTGGAGGAATGGAGAAGTTTGATGGCACAGTCCCAAAAAACCCATGGGGTCTGTCCCTGCAGTGGCTGGAGAGATGGAGTTTCATTCCATAAGAAATTAGTCTGAATTATTTTCCTGGTTTTAACTCCCTATATTTTAGTTTTAGCTGTATTTAAATCTAGTTGCAAAAGCAATAAATCTCTATTTTCAGAGTGATTATCACTTAGGAGGAGCCCATAATAAATGCAAGCAGGATGTGATAAATCAAATTTATTTCTACTCTTTATTCAATTTTCCATCCATTCCAATACTGGCATGGAATTCATCCTTGTTAAGCACCAAGATTTCCCTGTGCTTTACTGAATGATAATGTTGCTTCCCAAGATTTTTTGTTGGCAAGACAGAACAAGGACTATCATTTATCCAGCTGTATTGTATGGGGAAAATCAATATTTCACCATGTTTCCACATTCTAGTCCTTGCCTTAGAGTCAGCAGGGCAAGGGCTGAAGGGAGAGCAAGGTGTTTGCAATGGTGAAATCAAATAAACAGGGAGCTCATTCTTTTCAGGAGTTGTCTAGAATGCAGGAGATGACACTTCCAGTCCTGGAGAAAATACCTGGGAAAATATATAGGGAAGGATTTCATACTATTGTCTTTGTTCATTTACAACTGTCAGGTTTCAAGAGTATTTTATCTTATATTTTATATTTATTTTATTTTCACTGTGGGCTCAACTTGCTGCTTATGCTGAGCCCAAGGGCACTTCAAGCTTGGGAGTTTTCCATGATTTTGTTAAGATGAATTTACTAATTTTTCTTCAGACTAAGAAAAGTCAGTCCAAAACCAATTCCAAGTGCTGGACAGTTAGTCACTAGCATGGCTTCCTGATCACTTCACAGCAGATAATCAGCACAGACTGTTTTTAAAAGAAACTTAATTTTTTCCTGTTCATTTCTAGCTGGAAATTTTTGCCTTGAAGTGTTTTGTGAAAGATCAATTAATTTTATCAGGCATTTTATGAAATGTTTTAGAACTGTACCCTGGAGTTTCTCATATATTAAGACAATTTTCCTACAGTCTGAACGTAATTCCTGGATGTTTAAAGTGCCCAAGGATGAGGGGGAACATTCTGTAAAGGGGATTTGCTTGCCCTGGTAACACATAAAACAAGAGCAAGAAGAACTGACAGCTCAGCTTCATTCCCTTTTGATATCTGAGAGAAAAGCACCATCAACCAACCAACCAGCCAACCCACCACACAAGGAAATTGTTTGAGCAGAAAATGCTCTTTGCTGGGAGGGTGTCTCCAGGCAGTGGAAAAGCTGTTTTTAAACCAAAATGAGAGTTATGTCCACACTGTGACACCCAGACTGCTGCTGACGAGGAGATGAATCGATTCTTCCATCATCCCACGCTCATCTTTTTCGTAGCCCTGTGGGTTTTGTACAAAGCCATTTCTCCCAGTGTTTGATTCCTTCCTGCTCCCTGCTCCATGGCCAGGGCTGCCCAAGGCACCATTCCCTGCTCTGCTGCCTGGGATCCTCCTCTCTGCCAAGCCCTGGGGCTGCCATGGACACACAAACACCCTTGAGAAGGGAGAGGTGTGAACACTATAATTAGAGGTTTCAGACTCATATGAGCAGTTTAAAATTCCACCCTTCCTTTTTTTTTTTTTTTTTTTTCCAAGTTACACATCCCAACCCTTTGGGTTCCCCTTGTGAACTTGCCTTGCTCACAGAATTCCCTTAACTTTTTTTGCCCCCTCCTTTGGTTTCTGTAATGAGATAATGAAGCTTCTCATGGTTAGTTAAACTACAATGCATGAAGGAAGGGGTTCAAAGCTGTTAATTCAGGATGGGAAACCAGGTAATCACAGTTACTACCTGTTACATATAGGCTTAGAGGAGAGATTTTGTCCTTTTTTTAGAGGAGGAAATTGGTGAGAAAATCCCACCTGTTAAAGAATAACCTGTGCTTAAGTTAATTCCCAGTGAAGCTGTGAGATTTCCTAAGATCACAAAATGGTTTGAGATGGAAGGGACTTTAAAGATCATTTCATTCCAACCTCCATCCATGGACAGAGACACCTTCCACTAACAGGCAATATCAATATTCAATATTTAAAGAGTTGCTTAAAGCAATTTCCATTAATGAACTTATATTGTGACTTGGTGCATTGGATTCACCAAAAAACTGGAACCTGTGAAAATTATCCCAGAAAAAAAGGCTTTCAGCAGGGAGAGATGGGATATTGGGAAGGGATTCCTGGCTGGGAGGGTGGGGAGGGACTGGGATGGAATTCCCAGAGAAGCTGTGGCTGCCCCATCCCTGGCAGTGTCCAAGGGCAGGTTGGAGCCCCCTGGGACAGTGGGAGGTGTCCCTGCCCAGGGCAGGGGGTGGGATGAGGTGAGATTTAAGGCTCCTTCCAACCCAAACCATTTGATAATGATGATGATGGAGTTTGAGTGTCAGCACTTGGGATCAGGGATAAATTGGTGCACCTCAGGCTTTTCCTGTCATTGTAAATTGGGTATAAATTGCAGTAGATTTTTTTAAGCTGCATGGGTACAGCCCAGCAATTCTTATCACTGTAAATGATAAAACATTCAGGAAACAAGAAAAATAAAAGAAAGCCAACTTCACACTATTACACACAACAGCTCGAGATTTGCTGGGAAAAAATGATACCTGGAGTCTGTCCTCAAGCAGAGCTTTCTTGGGTTTGCCAACACAGTGGGATGAGACAGATGCAGTTTGTAGATTTATCTTCCCTGACCTGCTAATCTCAAAGAGTCAGAAAATGGCACATTTTGGCACATATTGCATTAAAATATTGCCTTGGTCTTAGCTGTGCAAAGAGTTTCCTTAAGACACTGAGTCAGAACCAGAGGAAGAGTGGTTGGATTGCAGAGAGAAAAAATGCAGTTTAAAACAGGATATTTCAGGGATACAATGTTTGCTTTAAATATATAAATCCGTTTTAAGAATTTATCCAACTTTTAGTAATTACACATCTTTTAAAACAACGTCAGTCGTGGGTTTTATCCATATAAATTTAAATGGAAGGTTCTAACAGGGATTTAGTGACAAACTGATGTTAACACTCCATTTTAGCACCCAGTGTTATTAAGGACACAAAATAAACTGGCATTTTTTTTTCTAGTGTGAGTCATTAACATTTCAAGTTTCTGCTGGCAGGTTATAATGCTTTGTTTCATAATGATACATTTGTGACAAATTTCGATACTTTAATACACTGTTCCCTCCTTCAACAGCTAATTACTGCAATTAGTTTCCCGTGGAGTTAATTCCTTCTCCTCCCATCTTCCAGCCAGGAGTCTGTGAGAACAAGGAAAACACTGAAAAAATATTTGTGTCTTTGCCTTTTTGTGCTTGAGAGGGGTTTGCAGAGGAACAGTCCTTACTTTTGCAATTGGGTGGTTTATTTAGACTTCAAATTTACTTTAAATTCGTCTGGGAACCTTGAGGAGCAAAGCAAAGGCTGAGGGGGTTTCTGTGAGAGCCCCTGGCTGTGCAGACTGTGGGTGTGTGGGCAAAGCTTCTCTGCCCAGGGTGGAAACTGGGATGGATGTTCCTCCAAAGCTGGAAGGGCTGGAATTCACCACCATGAATTCTGTCCCTGACATCATTTCAGGGGAGGTGCTGCAGCCTCAGGGGACAATAAAGCTCATTTTTGGGGGACACCTTGGGCCAGGTCACTCTGGGTGTGTCTGCAAGTGAATTCCTTTTTGGCTTTTTTTTTTTTTCATTGTTCTTTGAGTTTCTGTACTAGTTTGCAATGTGCCTCAGCAAGACATTTCTGTTTTCTGGGGATAATTCCTGTATTGCCTCTTAATTCCTGCCAGATCCTGCTCTGCCCAATCCTGCAGGGAGTTTCAGGCTTATTGTTTCTCTCCCAAGTTAAGTCACAATAAATTTATTATTTAATTTACTATTAAAACTGAAAGGGGTAGATTTTGATGAGACATGAGGATCCTCAGAGCTCCATCCAGCCTGGCCTTGCTGGGGCACCCACAACTTCTCTGTGAATGCAGGGAAGAGATTTTCATGAGTAGGAAATTTTTCACTCCTTCCAGCTTGACACAAATCCTATCATTTGCAGTTTCCTTTTTTTTTTTTCTCCAAGCATATACAAATAATTGGCTTTTCCAACGTTTCCCACCTGTATATTTTGGAAAGGTTAAAATGATTTTGTCATCTCAGAAATGAGTGGGAAAACTTCAGAGCCTTAACCTTGTCCCCTTCAGTGGGTGTCACATCTGGTGACACCCAGGAAACCCCAGTGGGTGTCTGCACTTCTCATCTCTGGGGAATAATCTTACAGACAGATGTTTTGGGGGTCAGAGGTTGCCTTAAAGCCTCACATATCACTGAGGTCTGACATTCATAATGCTGGATTCTGGAAACAGCTCATAGCCAAGGGCACAATGATGACTTTTATAATTCAAAGTGACCTGAATCCTGACAGTATCTTTTACCAGTGGCCATCAATTCTCAGTTCCAACAGTTTCCTCCTGCTGGCTCTAAAATAACTGGACAGAAGAGGGGAGATATTTCATACTCCTGGAACTTTCTCACACTCCTGAGATCCTGAAAATAACCTGCACTCTCCATATTTCTCACTGCAAGTGGCAGCAGAAACTCATTAATTCATCTTGTAAAGAAATACAGGTAAAATGATACTCCCTCCTGCTGCCTCCTGCTCAGTGAGATGATGTGATGTAGGAGCCTGGAATGACTCTTGAAATCCAAGATGCTTTTCACTGCATTTATATTTTACTGACACAACTAAATGAATTTCCATTGCTGGGAGATCCCACAGCTCAGTGAATCCTTTGCCCTCTGGCCTTAGACAGTCCAAAGCACTTCAGCCATGAAACGTTTTTCTTTTTTAATCCAGTATTTGGATATTGGCTCTAGGCCCTGTGATTGTCACCCCTAAGCAGTGGCACAGGGAGATGGTGACCCAGGCGTCCTCCATCCCCACCTCCCTCCCCTCTAGCAGCACCAGGGAGTGACTCAGACCCAGCCAGTCCCTCTCAGCTTTGCCCTCCTGACAGCTGGGACTTCTCTTGCAAATAAATGCTTTGTTCTCTACAGCAAAGCCAACTCCATCCCCAAAGCTGCTTCCAAAACCGTGGAGCCAGAGGGGAATGAGAGGATTTGGGTAGAAGGGAAAAAAATCAAGCCCCAGTGGAAACTGGAAGGCATCAGCATTAAGCCAAATTCTGAGCAAATTGAAGCAGAGTGGTGCAAAGTATTTATAGAAACAAAAGTCATTCCTAATCCTTTTAGAGCAGGAGCCTGCACAAATTGTTGTGTGACATCCACTCAGGCAAAGATTTATCCCTAAAGCAATTGAACTCCAGAGTCACAGAGATTTAAACTACATCCACATCTTTTTGACACCAGCACCACATACCACAAGTTTAAAGAGCATCTGTCAGATCACCACTCCAATTATAGATGTGTATTAAAAGCTCCTCAGAGCTTGGTTTTGTGAATAATTTCTTTTATTTTTTAAGTTTCCAGCACTATTGGAATTCTGGAGTAAAAGTTCAAAGCTGAAATGCCCCCACAATAATGTGGAGTCAAACTTGGATGAGAATATCCTCTCAAAAATCTGCTGCAGTGAATCCATCCATCCATCCATCCATCCATCCATCCATCCATCCATCCATCCATCCATCCATCCATCCCTCCATCCATCTATCCCTCCATCCCTCCATCCACCCATCCATCCATCCATCCATCCATCCATCCATCCATCCATCCATCCATCCATCCATCCATCCATCCACTGGCTGTGGGGCATAAAATTGGTGCTTCATGTTTCTTTGTTTGAGAAAATCAAAAGTGTTTGCATTCTTGCAAGTTCTTGCATTTATTTTTCCAGGATTCATCTAATTATGTACAAAAATCAGTCCAAACCACAGACCCAGCTGGGATTCAGTCCCTTTTGATTTCTGTTTAACCAAGTTACAGGAGCCTGGAACCACCTGCTTGGAGATAAGCTCTAATTCCCATTTCCCCCCAAAATCTGGCTTTGGCAATCAAACAATAAGAGGTGCTAAATAGTTCTTCCTGGTCCTCCCTCAGAGCAGTGCCAGCCATGGCATGTGCTTGGTTTGCTGCAGGTTTGTGAGCAAATTCAGCTTATTTTAGTGGAGGAATTGGAACTGGAAGCCTTTGGCAAAGGAAAGATAAGTATAAATATCTTAATGTATTTATAACATTCTTCTTTCCCTGCTTGAAAAGCTTTTTATTAGTAAGAGACAACCAAAACAGCAGTGAGGTGAGTCAATCCCCTTCTTGGACTATTGAATGTTCTCTTGGCACAGAAAAAACAAGGAATTGTGCTTCTTTCAACCTTCCAACTGGGACCAAGAATCTAAACTCCTCCCTGGTGTCAGAGGTAGGTTTGCAAAAACTCTCTTTTCTTATGAGTTATTGTTGTTGACTTGGAGGATTTTGTGCAAATTTCTTTCCAACCCCTTTTTAAGTTGCAGCAATATTTGGTTTCTCAATAAAAATTATTATGAGGAACAACAAAGCTTCTTATTAAAACCTCTCACTGCCTATGAGTTTGTCTGGTAATTCTGAAACCCCTTGGATTAAAAGCCCTGTAGAGGCTGGTTTGGAAATTTATTCCTCTGACTCCCAGTTTTCCCTCTGTTTTTCCACCTGGTCTGTCCTCTTGATGTGAAAAGCCACCAATGGTGCCTGATTTCATCCCAGCCCTTTTCATGAAGGTTTAATTTAGTTTATTCTTGTGAACGTGAGACTTTTAACTCCTATGAAGAATTCAAAAGGCCTTAAAAGATGATTGTTGTCATAACAGCAATTTTGGGGTTTCCAAGCTTTACTTCAGAAAGAATTGGAAAGTAGGAGTAGAAATTTGAAAAAGCATCAAGAAAACATATTCTTGAGTCTTCCCTAAAGCTGAATGAAATGAGACCCTGTGTATTGTTGAGGTTTTATGGGGATAATTAGTCCTACACTTCTGTTGGCTGTAAGGGATTTATGGAGCCAGGTTTGTGCTTCACAGGAGGTTTGAAGACCTGAAGTCTGGATCCAAATCTGGGCTCTGCCAAAGTGGGAGCATCTTGATTTGTTTGCAGCTCTGGGTTGCTTCCTTTGCCCACAGGATTTGGGTTCCTGGGCTCTTCCATGGGCACAGCACAGGTTCCTCCCTGTGCAGGTCCCAGGGCACACTGGCCTGACATTTATTGATGTGTCTCAGCTGTAACCCAGAACCAACAGCTTTAGTGCCAAAATGAGGGAGGGTTTTTCACTCCAAGCCATATTTTTTAATGGATAACTAGAGGGGAACTGGATATTTCTCTGGCTCTAACATACCACATTAGAGGCAGAAATACATGTAAGTTAGATACCCAAGTTATATTTCTCTATATATATCTATAAAATATGTGTATATGTAAGATATAAGCTATAGATAAGATTTATACATCTTATATATGATACATACATTTTGTATGAGATATCTATCACTGTATATCATATATATATTATTTTATATTGCATTCTTTTACATGTGTGTGTATATAATATTTTTGAGCACCTGGCCTCTCTTGCAAGATGAAAACCTTCTTGAAGTCAAGTGCAAAGACACCTTTGTAAGACTTGAACACGTTTTTGGCAAGACACAGTGATCAAGTGTTAAATATTTCATGTTCCCCTGATTCCCTGTGCTTTGTGTTGGGTGTTCTATGGTTCTGATGTTGCTTATGGAATACCTGCAATGCTCTGGTAGCTCATGACCATAAAAGTTCATTTAAAATGTTTTATTTTTTGCCATAAAACCCTTTTCCTGGCGTTCTGTGACTGTCTCCAGAGGGGAGATGATACATGTTCTCCTCCACTCGTTCAGGGAATTCTGACAGGACGCTGTAGGAAGCTGCTGGACCAACACCAGTGGCTCTGGGTTTGCCCCACTGCGCAGGGGGAGCTCAATTTCTTCTGTAGACTTGTAATGAATTCTGCTTTGACTGCAGCTTTTGCCACGAGTAATTCTGTTGGGTGGTTTTCCAGTGCCCTGGGAATAAATCAGGGTCGTGGTTTTTTGTCTGAAAAAGTCAAAGAATTGATGCTCTAACACCCCTTGGGCTGTGGGAGGCTGGCTGTAAAATGCTGGGCTCCTTTAAATTCCATGGACTGCAGGGAAGCAAATCCAGCTCCTGACACCTTGTGGAGGTGGAAAGATTGTTCTTCTGGTTTGAGGGGCTCTGCTGAAAATGCTCTAATTCCAGATGTGGTTTCCACTAAACCTCTTTCCTTTGGCCCATCACAACAGGGCAAGACTAAGAGAAAACCACTGAATGATGTGGAGTTTTATGCTTTTATTGGTTGGAGGGTTATTTTTTAGGAGGGCTGGATCAGAAGCTGTTGCCCTTCCCTCCCTGCACAGAAAGGATTTGCTTTCCAAAACACTCCAGCTCGGGGGATTTGCCTTCAATCCTGGTGGAACAACCCCAGTCGTGTGTCAGGGCAGGTTAATCACAAAGAAAAATAACCTTAAAGAACTTTCCCAGGGGTTCATCTCATCCTGAACAAGCTTTTAAAGTGTGTGCAGTGAGACAGTCAATAACACCTCATATTTTAAACTTTAAAAGCAGGTATTTGTGTGTCTCCATCACTGCCAGTCATTTAAACTAAACTGAACCAATTCCAATTTTCTGTCAGCATGAAAACAATGTGTCAAGGTCTACACTGTCCCAGGTTGTACAGAACAAAAGAAAGTCTTATTAAAAGACTGTGCCACCCATTGTAGAGCCTCTAGCAAGGTCCAGGTTCCCTTAAAAATATCATATAGCTGGAAAATTTCAGGGGAAAATCATGACAGCTTGCTTTGCTTCATGGCTCCCTGGAATGATTTAAAGCCTGGGTGATGATTTAAAGTCTTGCCTGATGCAGAGCAGTATTTGATTAAAAATGTCCTGCAGCACCATTTCCTGACTGTTATTGATAGTGCCATGTAAACAGCTCTTTGTTTTGTCCTCTTGTCAAAATCAGGTTGGAATTTACTGGTGACAACATAACAAAATGCTGGCACGTATTCCTTATAGCTTAAAAAAAAAGGCTAATAAAGGGCCCTGCAGGTAGTCTGCATCCTTTCAGAAAGACCCTTGGAAGGCAAGTTTGGTGTGAGTGATGTTATTTTAGGACTATTTTTCATAGAAACATTGAATGGTTTGGGTTGAAAGGACCTTGAAGATCATCCAGTTGTGAGGGCAGGGACACCTCCCACTGTCCCAGGGGGCTCCAGCCTGGCCTTGGGCACTCCAGGGATGGGGCAGCCACAGCTGCTCTGGGCAACCAGGGTCTTCCCCTCCTCACAGGGAAGGATTTATTCCCAGTATCCCATCCAGACTTCCTCCCTTTCAGTTTTAAGCCATTCAAACTCCCTGATGCACCTCCAGACCTGGTTTGTGCCACCCCCCCTGTGTCAGTGCCACTGCTATTGAGCTGTGTCTCTTGTCCTTTAACATTTGGACTTTGTAAATCAATTCTAAGCCTGACAGGCTGGGATGAGCTTGGTGGAGAGCTACAGGAACATGACAGACACTGTGCTGCCTCAGGAGTGAGGAGGAGGAGGGTAAAGCAGAGCTACTGGAATTGGCCTTTTTTCACAAGGGCTGCTTTGCCCTGGGAGCTGGAAAAGGGATTAATTCCCGTCTCCTCCTCTTCCAGCATAATTCTTAGTACTCAAACTGATCGTGTTCACTGCAACTCACACTCTAAAGATTGACCATTTTTTCCTTTCCTGTTCTGGAGGATTTTTTTTTCTATTTTGGACCAGTTTTGCCCTGTCTGCTCTGTTACAACTGGCTGTTTGTAGCAGGAGGATGGTGCAAGGGACTGTATCTGCTGCCTGTTGTGCTCCTGCCATCCCCAGGCAGTCACACATTCCCCCCTGTGCTCCAAAGGTATCTCTTGCTGCAAACATTTAGACATAAAATTCTTCTCTGGGCATTTTCCACGGTCATAAACCCCATCAAGATTCCTGTGTTCCTTCCCAGCATAACAGCTGAAACAGCTTCAGACTATTTACTGCCAATATAATCCCATGTAATAATATTTTGCTGCCTTTTCACCTCTGGCCCAGGCATCAAAATGCAGAAACATCACAAATGGTCAAGGAGCTGACAGTGCTGAGATGTTCCTTTCCCTTTTCTGCTCCCGAGGTCTTGATTTTTTGGATGGAAAACAAATCACTGGCCGAGGGGAATCACTTGGGAGGGAGAATTTGCTTGGTTTTGCTCCAGCCCAGGTGTGTTTAAACCTGTGTGTGGGCTCCCAGGGCTCAGCTCACTGGGCTGGGTGGGTGATACTGGTGGCATTTTCCATGATTTCTCCCAGCTTGTGGGTTCCTTTACATCCCACATCCCATCCTGGCTGGATACCTGACCCCTGGGTAAATCAGGTGCTGGCAGAGAGCAACATCTGGCCAACAGAAGTGACTCAGTGAAGCTTAACTCTGTAGTACAGGTGTAAAATACAGACCTGCTTTCCCCAGAGCTGAGCTTTGCTTTGGATTTGAAACTGCTGAATCTCTTTGGCTCATCTGATGCCACATGAATTGTTAAGACAAAAAGCCCTCTAGCAAAGGAGTTACTGGGTTAGTTCTGGAACACTGAAGTTCCCAGGCAGAGGAGGGAGGCTGTGGTGGGAGTTGGTACCAGAAAAAAAAGCCTGGGATGGTTTGGATCCTAAAGAAGTTTCAGGTGATGGGAGGGATTCCAGAGGTCTGTCCCAGGTGCTTCCCAGCACTGGGTGGGTCTTGCCTGGATGTGGGGTCATTTTTAGTAGAAAGGAGCAGTTTGCCCACAAGCTGCTGATCCTGGAGACAAGGATTGGGAAGAGAAAGCCTTGGACAGCAACTGCCTGGAGACATCCAGCCAGCCATGGGGCAAACCTGGCCCCCTCCCAGCTCCTGTTCTGATGGCTCACCCATCCCTACAGCAAGGACTGGTTAGAAAAAGGATGACAGTGTTTCTCCAATTTTCTGCCCACTACATTGATATTGAGTCCAGGACTTTGTTTCATTCCATCAAAAATATTGGAGTGTTCAAAAATCACTTATTTGATCTTTTAGTTCAGTTGCTGAAGTGAGTTTCAGAATAAGGGAAGATAATTTCTATATTAGTAAAGAAGGAAAATTGCTTTACAGGGCTGAAAAGTCAAGTTTAAAACAGTTTCCTCTTACAGAAGGTGATATAATGGGATACTTCTTATTTCCATGGAAATATTTCTTCAGTTATTTCTATAAAGCTGCTGCCTCAGGGTAATTTTCTCCTAACTGAATTCAGATTTTCATGTCCCAGAGTTTGTCTTATTTCCAGGATGGGAAGCTGAGAGCAAGTAGGAGTTTGCACATGGGCTGTGACACCAGTGTCCTTCTCATGTCTCACGTGCAAAAATAGTGAAAGCAGCTAATCCTGACAGAAAATGCTGAATAAGTTAAAGCCATAGTGAATGAGAATTTGAAAAGGGTTTAAATGGTCCTGAGTTTCAAACACATAAATTGGAATTCACAAAATCTTCCTGTTCTGTTAGGAAATGCTGATGTCTCAGAAGTGCTATGTCCTGTCAGCTGTAAAAATGCTCCTCACACAAAGCCCAGTTCCAACTGGCATCAGGGGGAATTCAGACTGGAAATCCAGGAAAGTTTTATCATGGGAAGGGTTGTGCTGCCCTGGCACAGCTGCCCAGGGCAGGGGTGGATCCCCACCCCTGGAGGGATTTCCAAGCACTGTGGATGTGGCACTTGGGGACAGGGAGCAGTGGTGGCCTTGGCAGGGATGGGGATGGTTGGACTCCATGATCCTGGGGGGCTTTTCCAACCTAAAGGATTGTGTGAGTGCAGGAGGGAAGATAAGACACACCTGGCTCAGGGCTGCCTGGAACTGAACAGCCCAGATCCTGCAGAGTCAGGGAATCCCCCTGGCCCAGCTCCTTGTTCACAACAGGGATTTCAGGCTACAAGTGCAACGTCTTGGCAAAGAGGCTTGGGCACTTTATTTCCATCACTAAAAGCTTTTTAGTCACTTGGCTTTCTTCTGTCTGCATAAATAGACATTTCTGTTGGTGGGTGATGTGAAGAGACATGAATGTTTCTGTCTCAGGAACATCCAGGTGAAGCATTTGAAACATTGAAAGCGCTGATCTGGCAGAAGGACTGGACAGCAAGGGCAGGATGTGTCCCTGCAGGGCTCCCAGGTCCCTGCAGGGATCCCCCCTTGTCTCTGGGTCTCACCTCGTGCCAGGGGCTGCAGCTGCAGTGGTCCCCAAAATCCCCTAATTTTCTACGTGTTGCTACAGTTTTGTTGGCACACTTTGTCATGAGATGCCCAAAATTCTCTGTTGTGTCTCTTGAGTTTAATCCAGATCTACAATTATCTTTTGTTATGAAATATTATAAGAAAATGTTAGCTGAGCATTTTACCCCATTTTCAGGTAAGAAACACTTATTTTCTTTGTTGGGGGAAGGAGCAGCTTTGGAGGAGACCCCTTTGTTCAGCCCCCTTTGCACACCCTTTTAATTACCTGTCACTCAAGGAGAAGAGAAGCCTTCAGATCTGAAGTCACATAATCGCTGAAAAATCTGTGAGGAGAAACTAAATACCTTGGGAAATGTTGCTTCTGGCCTCTTGTATGGCTTGAAGTGCTGAGGAGTGTCTCAGAGGGGTGTCAGTGCCAAGATGAAGAGGAAACTTCCTGAGGCAAAATACTTGTGGGTCTTAAAATGTTTTCTTTTGCTTTCAGAAAATACACTCGTCCAAATGCTTCCCACATGGGCTGAAATTCTAGTTTCTCTCCAGACAGTATAATTTCATACCTGGCACCAGAGGGTGAAACAGGTTTTGGGGATGGGAAGGAGGAGGGAAGTGCACCTTGCAGTGGGGGGCTCCATAAATCCTGATGGTTTAGCTCAGAAATCCTGACTTGATGCTCCAGTGAGCACTATTTTAAGAACTTTGCTTACTTTATTTCTCCTTTACCTGGGCGCCACCCCCTGCCACTACATCTATTTCAGCTCGCAGGGTTATTTCTTTTGCACAGAGGAGAGGTTTCCAGCCAAACTGCTGCTACAATGAAACCCTATTTTTATTTTCTGAACTGTCATCTGCACAGGCTGAAGCCTGGAAGGGTGCACAAAGCCAAGTGTTTTTCTCCATGTGATCTTTGGGACCAGGAAAGGCTTACTGGGAGTGTCAGGTGTATTTTTCTCCTTCCTCGGATGAGGGATCTCTGAATTCCCTGCAGAGAATTCCTGTGCAGCATCCAGGCTCCTCTTAACTCAGGCAACACCAGGGCTGCAGCTCCTGCACAAAACAGAGCTTTGTATGATCTGCAGGTTCCCCATCAGCCCATGATTTCCTTGTAGGATTCTCTGTGTTAAGACTGGCTGGGGAGTTTTGGGGTGGTGTAGCAAGAGAGTCTTTTAAATTAAAACACAGCCTGTGGGTTAATGAAACTCGAGATCCTTGTGACAGCCTCTGGCACTGCATAGTTCCAAGTGCTTAATGCACCCTCTGGAAGCAGAGCTGAGCTGGGCAGTGCTGGCTCTGGTGATCCTGGAGGCCTGACCTTACACATTCCTCCATCCTTCTGCTCCCTTCCATAATTTCCTGGGCTCTTTCAGCCCTTCCTCGATCCCCAGTGACCTTTGCTGTTTCTTTGCTCCTCATTTCACACTGTTGTGTTCAGCAGAGGCTCCTGTAGGCACCAGAGTTGAGATTTTAAACCTTGTTCTGGAGTGTTCTCACATGTACCCCAAGCCAGTGGGTAAATTAGGGAGATTTTTTACAAAAGTTAGTCTGAGTTTTTGAACCCTTCAGCACCCAAAGGCACAGACCTGGGTGGTGCTGCTCTATTTGACTGCCCTGAAAGGGGTCTGCTCTCTGAAGAGCTGCTCCAAAGGAGACTCTGCCTTTTGGGACCAACGTGGGAACTCTTTTACTCCCTTAAAATTACATGGATGATTCTTAGGGACATTCAACTCCTCTGGGAGTTATGGCCAAGGTGCTGTGGATTTGTACTGAGGTTTCTCTAACAGTACCAGTGTCTTTCTGACTGCCTTTCATATTCTTTTTTAGTTTGATATGAGCCATTTGGGGTTTGTGCCTCATTTCAGCTGATTGATGACTCAGCTGATAAATTGTGTGTGGTTTCTGTTTGCAGCATTTATCCATGAACTCAAGAAAAACTCTTCTGAGTCAATTTTATAGCCAAGCTGAAGATTTGATATCTCTTAACAAGACATCCAGGATGGGAAGATCAGCAGGAGCTCTCCTTATTTTTCATTCCCAAACATGAGAACAACAAAAATGGTTTAAGATGCAACAACTGCCCTGTAAAAGCCAACTGTTCAGTTCCTGGGATTCACAGGAGAAACCTGAGTGTTCTTTGGTTCACTGGAATGTAAAATAGGAGTCAGGTTATGAGGACCTGGCTGATGAACTGATCAAATCCTGCCCACAATCCAGGCAGGAACATCACCAGGGGAATGCAGAACCTCCCACGGACCAAACGTGCTTGGGGTGAGCTGTGAACAACCCTGAAGGCCAGGGGAGGGTTAGTCCAGGACCAGAAGGGTAAATTCTTGGTCATTTAACATAGAATGGTTTGAACTGGGACCTCAAAGCCCATCCAGTGCCACCCCCTGCCCTGGGCAGGGACACCTCCCACTGTCCCAGGCTGCTCCAACCTGCCCTTGGACACTCCCAGGGATGGGGCAGCCACAGCTTCTCTGGGCACCCTGTGCCAGGGCCTGCCCACCCTCCCAGCCAGGAATTCCTTCCCAATATCCCAGCTAAATCTACTCTTTTCCACTGCAAAGCCATTCCCTGTGTCCTGTCCCTCCAGCCCTTGTCCCCAGTCCCTCTCCAGCTCTCCTGGAGCCCCTTTAGGCTCTGCAAGGGGCTCCAAGCTCTCCCTGGAGCCTTCTCTTCTTCAGGAGAACAATCCCAACTTTGCCTACAAGCCCTGAGCTTGGAATTTTGGGAAGACCAGAATTAAAACCAAACTATTCTGCTGGAGTTGTGCACTATTTTATTGGATTTGTGCTCCATTTATGAATTGAAAATATTTAATTCTGTCTATAACATGATTCAGAATGTATTTGCCATATCTTGGCCTAAACTCTTTCTCTTTTGGAAAGTGGATCTGGTTTTAATTGACTGAGAGACTCTTTCCCTCTGGTCACATCTCAGCTTTAGACACCATTAGATGCTGGGGGATCTTACTGCTTGAAGGCAAAAGGATCCCTGTTCCATCCTGACACTGACAAATTGAGTCCTTTTATTTGCTAGACTTTGAGTGCAAGACCTGCCTGACATTTCCATGAAGGAATGGCTTTAATATCTTCCTCTAAAAAGGGTTTGGAGGAAGCAGCATCCCTGCAGGCAAATTCCCCATCTCTGCTCAGCACCTGCCACTGGGGGAGGAGGAGACCCTGCCCCTGGAAAAAAGCACCAGCTAAACATCTTTACATTCATAGATAAAGCCCACATTCATTCATTCATTCATATCTGGGGTTGATGTGCTATGAAAACACACTCAGAAGTGTTGAAAATATGGGGGTTTATTTTTTTCAGCCATAATTAAATCAGCTGCACAATGTTATCATTTCAGAGGGATCTTCTTTCCTTTCAACCTGGGGAAATAAAGCCATCCTTGGGCTTCAAGCTGTTCCACAGATGGGAATGAGAGTGCTCTTGGTCTTAATGAATGCTAACAAGCACCTACAGCTGCTTGGGATTTACAAGAGAGGAAAATCTCCCAGACTGAATCCTCCTTCAAGATGCTTTATGACTTTCAGATGAGCATATTCAGCCTTGAAATTAATTTTGGGCACCACTCCACGAACACAAAGTGTGTTTGTCTCCACTGTTTTTGCTTTCAGAAACACCAGAGAATATTGTCTATATGAAGAAGAGGGTTTCTCCATCTTTGCCAGAGTGTGGTTGGCACTTCTGAGCTTCCTAGAGAAAAAATTTGCTCTTTATATTAGTTTGGACACATGTAATAAATCAATATAATAAAAAAACCCCTCTGGGCTTTACTCTTGCAAGTCCATGCCAGGGAATGTTTCTTGGAATAAGTGATGACATCTCCTTTAGAGAAAAGAGGGCTGAAGAGTATTGTTTACAGAGAAGGTCAGTGCTCTGGTCCCTGACTGTCTTTTAAAAGCATTTTGAGGAAAACCAGCAGGTCTTGCCCTGCTCAGGTCCTTTCTCTGCCTGACTCCATTTACCTGCTGCACCCTCTTTGAGCAGGAACTTTGTACTTTCCTGTCAGCCTTACCTGTGCTGCTTTTTCAACTTGCATTTCATTAAAAATGGCTCAATAACCACCTCAGAGTTCACCAGAAGCTGCAGATCCTTCTCAATAACCTTTTCTTTTGGTTTCAATAATGGAAATTACCTCCAGCTAAAGAGTAGTCACCCTCTGGCTGCTGAAAAAGAATTTGCATGCACTTTTGCTGGCAGGACACTTCTCCCATCTGTGGGCATATTTAATTCATTCTCTCCTATTAAACCCAGGGGTGCTGTTAAAATCTAATGTATTGCACAAGAGTTTGGATGTGCAGGGAGCACCGGGAGAGATGTAACAGAAGTGGCTGCAAATAGAATTGAAAACTTCACTGCTGTGCCCACCAAAAGTGGGTTGGAATCGTATCCCTTTGTGGTGCAAAGCTTCATTTCCAGTGAAGTGCTGGAAAAATAAAGCAGCTTTATTTCAAATTCCAGGAACTGGGGGCTCTTGGGCAGGTCTGCACTCACAAGGCCAGGACTGAGGGATGAAGAATAAAGGGAGAAGAGGGATGAGGAGCTGCCAAGGTGGTGTCACTGACCAGTGCTGTGAGATGGGGCCCTACTCCCCTCCTCACACCCATGAAGGACAAATGAAGATGGATGATTATGGGCTGGCAGTTTTCTCCCCTCAATAGCTGTTTGGCAACTAATGTGCCAGGCCTGCAAAATAGCAATTTATGGGCTCAGAAACCTTCTTTACAAGATAAAACTCCTTGAGAGGCGTGTTTTCCAAGCTGCTCCAACTTCAGACACTCACAGGTTTGTTTTTGTGGGTCCTCCAGTGTTGCTTCTATTTAATTTTCTCGGGGATTTAACAGCAGCACCAAAGCCAACACATCACTTGTTCTACACACTATGACCCTTTGCATTTATCCTCTTTTGCTGTTGTTTCCTCCCTGCAGACAGAGTGTTAAATCTGATGAATACATGGGTTTGTCCTCAAGGCTTGTTTCTTACAACCAGATGGTAAAACATCCAATGCTGTGTGAAGGCTGCAGCCCCACTGGCAAGTGTGTCGCCCCTGGAGTGCCTCTGGTCTTGCCAGGATATTCTAAATAAACGGGTCTTTTGGGGTAGTTTTAATGTATTTATAATGCAGCTTTATAATTATAATAAGGATTTATAATCCAGCTCTCAGAATAAGTGAGTTTATGTATAAATACATAAGTATTAGATGGTTAATTTGCAATGTTCATACCTTGGCTTACAAGGATGGCACTATTTTCCCCTTAGGATAAGGAGAACCAGGGGAGGTTCAGGTTGGCTATGGGTCAATATTTATTCGTTGTGGAGGTGGTTAAACACCAGACCAGGCTCCCCAGGGCAGTGCTGGAGTCACCACTCCTGGAGATATTCCAAGGACGAGTGGACATGGCACTTTGTGATGTGCTTTAATGGGCATGGTGGGATTTGGTCCAGGGATGGACTTGATCTTCAAGGTGTTTTCCATCTCAGTGCTTCCATGGGCTGTGATCACTGCCTCACAAATGACTGTGTTTGACACTTTTCATTCAGCAGTGTGTCAGTATTGCAGCAACGACCTGATGTGATGTGACTGCAAAGGTTTCTGATTCTCAGTATTTTTAGTTCAGTTCAATGCAGGTGCCACTGGATTTTTGATTTTTACTTCCCCCAAAAGATGTAAAAGTGTCTGGAGAACTCCATGGCTGAGATAAAAATTGCTCTCAGCTCTCTCTAATCCCTCTTATCTTCTCTTTATAGGGAGGTGGGGAAAGGAAGTTGAGATTAATGGGGATATTTTGATCCCCATCTTTTTCCCTCACAGGACAAACATGAAAAGATGCCCATTATTGTCATGTTAATTTGTTCACAACTCGATCCAAACCCCACTCAAGTCAATGAAAATTCCTGTTTTCCCTCACTTTGCATAAAGGTGGTAGAACTGTTATTCCCAGCACAGGAAGAAAAAGCAGGAAAACAAGTTTTCAGTCACTATGCTGCTCATGTTTCTGCTGGAAAGAGTCAAAAAAACTCATAAAAACTGAGGAAGAGGCTTGAAAAATCAGATGAAAATTCTGGGAAGTGATTAATGGAGCTACTGCAAAGTTAGGGATGATGTGGGAATAGGGGGTTCCCACCTGGCCCTGGAGATGGGCATCCCTGTGTTTTGGCAACTTGTTCAGTTGCCAGAGTCCCTTTTCCTTTTTTATTGCTGGGTTGGATCATGGAATCTTTCAGGAGTTCATTTGTCGCCTTCGTAACAAATTTAAAATTGTCTTTGTCTTGCATTAAAAGAGTGAATTTCCTTCTCCAGTTGCTCCAGCACAGGTTGTTGAAGTATTTCCTGCACAGAATAAAGAGAGCAGAGCCCAACAGAAATAACATTTATTATCCAGCTGTGTTTATTTGGCACTTTACATCTTGTATTTGGCCTTCACATCACTAATTATAATAAAACTACAGCTCTAAGGACTTTGGGGTCAGGCCTAGACATCATCTCCCCACGGGCCCCTGGCTGGACCTGATCCTAAACATGTGAAAACATCCATGAAAGTGGCCAAAATCACCTGGAATTGTTGTGGTGACCAATGCAGGATCTCCAGCACAGGGAAAGGTCACTCAACAGAAGCTCAAAATGTTAAATCTAAGAAAATAGGCCTGAAAATAGAGGATAAAATAGAGAAGAAAAAAAGGAGAAAAATACAGAAAAATAACAAATATAGAAAAATATAGAAAATTAACATTTAAAAAAGATAAATGTAAGAAAATAGTCCTGAAATATGCAATGAGTTCTTTTACTGTTCTTTTAAATATCTTTTGCATATGACATCAGAAGGATATACCTAATCATGGGTAAGCATAAAGAAAATCTACCAGACAAATCCTACAACTGGTCAGAAACTCTGGAAACATGGGAAAAAGTCTTTGTAGACGTGGAAAATTGACCTTCTTTTTACTCCATCTGTATCTTCCCACATTGATGTTTATTGTTGAATGAAGTTCCTTTTTAATTGCACACAGTTTCCTTCTGCTCTGCTGATTCTAAGAATTGCTCTCTGCCCCAGAGGCTTCATCCTGAGTATCCTAATTCTCACTCAAATGTAGCTGATGCTTTTTCTGAGGCTTTTGTAGGTGGATTTTGTAGGTGGAAATAGATGAAAATCACTTCTTAGAGTGCCATTAACCTCCACAATCACCCTGTATTTTCCTAAGATTTTTTTCTTTAAAGTCTTGGCTGAAGAATGGGAGAAATCACCTCTCCCACAGTCAAGGATAAACTCTTTCCTATATCCAGAGGACAAGTAATCACCTTTATCAAATAATTTTGAGTGATTCTCTTCTTATTTGTGATGGTTTTGCTCATACCCTTTTGATCAAAAAATATAAGTGAGTGTTGCCTTGGTTACCTTTGCAAAACACAGGATTTTTATCTTTATTTTTATCTTTATTTGTCAGACTGGGCCTCTATAAAATCCCATTTTTCTCCCTCAATCTGTATTTCCAACCATTATTAACCAACAGCTTTGGTAGCTCTGATTAAATGGCTTTGAAAATCCTATAGCCTCACATGCCTCTGGTGGGGTTTTTTTGGGTTGCTTTGGAAATTTTCCTCTTTAATGCTGGGAATTAACCAAAAATTAGCTTTTCCAGTGTATGCACAAGGAACCCAGCACTCTGCTGTGCCCCCAACAGAGTTGGGGTGTTGATTAGAGCCTCAAAATTAATGGACACTTTGGGTAATTAATGGTTTTTCTTTTTTGTTGGGTGTTTTTTTTCTGTGTATCAAGAGAAGGAGAGGAAATATAATATTTCTTATTATAACTCTGTCGAGTTAGGACAGGTCTCCCTGTCCCTCCCTCCCTGCTTCACTGTCCCCTTCCCAGGAAAATCAAGCAGAAAGGCAGAGCCAAGGCTGGCAGTGAAGGGTCCTGCTGCCCTCTCATGGCTCCCGAGGCGAACAGCCTGAGGAAAATGGGAATAAATATAAAAATAAAAGGATCCCTCTTATTCCCTTCCAAAATCCTCTCTTAGGCACAGGAGCAGAATCCAAATGTTCACCTGCTCAGGCTGGGCAGGAAGGGATAACTCTGAATGCCTGGAATTATTGCAGCAAACGCTGTTTTGTGGGGGGTTATTTCCTTATTTTTCAGTTCATTTCCTTCCAAGAGGTTGGTTTGATGTGGTTTGAACATCACAGGCAACTGCAGCTGCCCATCAAAGCCTGGAACTCCTGGCCCTGGGAGACCCGGGTGATTCAGGAATTGTTATATATCCAATCCCTGGAAGTGTCCAAGGCTGGGTTGGGTGGGGCTTGGACAAACCTGGGATGATGAGATGAGAACAAGGGCAGGTATCAGGCAACTACCTGGATTTGGAAGCACCTGCTCCAATGAAATTACAAAGTAGGAGAGCTTGGGGAATTTCTCACCTCCTGGAAGAGAACAGGAGCCATCCAGGTCCTGGCAGGCAAATGTGTGGGATGAACAACAGGAAGCCAAAGTCCAGGTATCATTTGGCTGAATCAAAAAACTAGAAGGGATTGTGCAGCCTTCCATCAGAGGAAATAAGAGAGGCAAACAAAAGCAAGGATGCAACCTGATCCAAGCTGGCATTAGGTTTTAGGATATCAAAAAGGAAATGCTCTGGCTCTTTCCATCCTTTGGAATGAATGGAGCTGTGTTCAGTGCACTTATCCTCTTGAATAAGGACAAATTCTGGCAGTTTCCCCTCAGGTGAAAAGGGAAAAGCTTGCACTGTGCTTGGTGCCCTCCTGAAAGGAAAATCGAGCTCCCATCTTATCTAAATCCGGGCTAATTTTACCCATTCATCCCTTGCCAGTAACTGAAATGTGGTGCCTTTCAGAGGGAGCTGTGTCTGAGCAGGTCAAGGGAAGGATCTTGGCTAAAAGGTGAATCCCTGCTCCCACGACAGAGGTTCCAGCCCCAAGCCACTGCAGGGGATGTGCCAAGTGCTCCTTGCCTTGTGCCCCAGGTGTGAAGGTGGCTCAGAAATGCCAAAACCTGAGCTTGAGTAGAGAGGAATGAGAGGGGGATTATCCAGCAAGGCAGCCAGTGGCTCCCATCTGCTCCTCTCTTCCTTATTTTCACCCCAGAAAAGAAGTCCAAGGCAGCCCCTCATTCCCAATCCATGCTGACCTGTCCATAGGTGTTGCTCTGACTAAATAAGTGGCTTATGTTGCTCTGTCTGAAGAAATCATTTGGATGTTTCTACTAAAGGGATCATGGTTCTAAAATAATCATAAATCACATTAACTTGATAATACATTCTCACCTTGCTTTCTGTAGGGGGAAGGACAAGGAGGGATGGTTTTAAACTAAAGAAGATGGATTTAAATTGGATATGAGGAAGAAATTCTTGGCTGGGAGGGTGGGGAGGCCCTGGCACAGGGTGCCCAGAGAAGCTGTGGCTGCCCCATCCCTGGGAGTGTCCAAGGCCAGGTTGGAGCAGCCTGGGACAGTGGGAGGTGTCCCTGCCCAGGGCAGGGGGTGGCACTGGATGATGTTTCAAGTCCCTTCCAACCCAAACCATTCTGTGATTCTGTTTTTGCAATATCTCTTTTAGCTTTATGGTTCACTCTAAAAGTTTCACACTGATTAAAAGTTACACCAAAACCCAGCAGAAGCAGAAATGCTGGATAAAAGCAGCTTCTCCTTTGAAACCACGGAAGATCCTCAATACCTGATAAATTATCAGCCACCTTAATGTTTAGCAGCAGCTGAAAACACTTAATAAGACACATTGCAAATCCCCCAGCGGGAAAACCCGATAATTTTTGATGTAGGCAGAGCTACTTGACAGCACAGCAGAAGCTGGTTAACTCCACAATTATAGAGAAAAGAACCAGTGCAGCTTTGCTGTTACCCGCAGGCAAAGAGACTCAGTCAATAAAAGCAATCCCTGTCCCCCAGGAGCAATTCTGCTAAAGAGTCATCCAGCTCCTGCTATTTAAAAATCTCTGCTGGTAGGAGAGCTGCCAGAATTAACAATCAATGTTCTAAATCAAGCACAGGATCGCCGACACAGGAATGATTTTTATTATGGAGAATTACAAATAAATACTCCCTCTGCAGCCCTGTGGCAGGTTTGGATGGTGGGTGAAAGGGAGGAGAGAGCCTGAAACCAGGAGGACCAGGAAAAAAAACACTTTATAGAATCACAGAATGGTTTGGGTTGGGAGGGACTTTAAAGATTATTTAGTTCTGATCCCTGATATGGGAAGGAAAAACTTCCACTGTCCCAGGTGGCTCCAACCTGCCCTTGGACACTCCCAGGGATGGGGCAGCCACAGCTTCTCTGGGAATTCTGTTCCAGTCCCTGCCCACCCTCCCAGCCAGGAATCCCTTCCCACTATCCCATCTCTCCTGCCCTCTGGCAGAGGGAAGCCATTCCCTGTGTCCTGTCCCCTCATCCCTTGTCCCAAGCGAAATCCTGTCCTTAATTTGAATGAAAACATTCAGACTGTGAATCTCAAGGTACCCTTGTTACTCAGCTACAGCTTGAACTCCCATTTAAATTAAAGTTTTTAGTGTTGCAATGACTCTGATCTGCAGTTCCCACCAAAGCAGGTGGGGGGGGGGGTTGTGCTGCTTTTCAATGCCACGTGTCCCCAGCACCTCCCAGCTGCAAACACGACACCTCCACACTGATTTTTATCAGAGCCCTGTGCCTCAAAGGAGCATTTGTGTTGTTTTCCAGCTCTTGCATGGAATTAGTGCTTCAGTGCCACAGAATTTCCCAGGCACTGATAAAGCACTGCTTCCCAAAGCAGGAGTTCTTGCTCCTCAGGTGTTCTTTTATTATTACAACTTCATTTCTCCACTTGCAAGTGGCTGATGTTGAGTGTGTGTTGTGTGATGGATGTTGGCTGTGGATTGCAGTGACAGAGAAATGCTGAAACCCTGTGAAAATTTTTGCAGCCAAAACAAAACTGGCAAATCTTTGGCTTTTGGCCAGCACAGCACCCAAAGGTTTGATGCCATGTTTGCAGCCTCCAAAGGCAGTGCCAGGCACGGCTCTGGCAGCACAAAACAGCCCTGATTTTCCTGACCTGTGCCACTCTTCAAGCCTTAGAAACCCTCTTTTATTTGAAACATTTCCCCCCTTATCCCACTTGTAGCCAAATGGATGGAAAATCCCCTTTCTTTGAGTTGAAAGAGCACAGCTGCAGGAAGTGTTGGGGGTTTTCTTCCCAAACCTTTGTTTTCTGATAGAAACAGTAAGAAGTTGCTTTTTGTATCCTCATGCCCTCTTCAAAATGCTTTTTTCTCTCCACGAGCACCTCTCGTATGACAGGACAGATCTGTGAAAATCACACTGTGAAGGAAAAGGAGGATTTTTTTCCTTTTTAAAGGAACAAAGCCCAGCTCTCCTGGCTGCAGAGGGTGAGGGGCAAAGGAGCAGGAGGTGCTGACCAGTTTTGCACAGTGAACTTCTCCTGGGACACGTGCTCTGAGTGTGGTTTTCCACTGGCATCTGTCCCAAGGTCCTGTTCATGTCCTCACTTTCCCCTGGAGGGGATGGGAAGGGAGGTCCCCCACTTCTCTGCAGTTGTGTGCATATTAGATCCTAAGTGAGCAGGGCAAAGGGATGGTGCTGGCCATAAATCATCATTAACAGACTCTGCTGTTGGGATTTTGTGTCGGCCAGGTGCCAGCCTGGGGTGTGGGTGAGGGGATGGACACACCTGCCCAAGGTGTGGCTCTGCCCTTTGCTCTTGGCAGGAATCAAAGGTCTATAAATAGCCAGGAACTGGATTTTCCTAATGCTTCTATACATGAATAACTTAGAGATACTGTGCTCTTGTGCTGTCACAGAGTAACAGAACTGTTCAGGTTGGAAAAGCCCTTCAACCAATCTCCAGGTGCCACATCCACACTTTCAAATCCCTCCAGGGATGAAGACTCCACCAGTGTCTTCTGTGGATTTTGTCCACAAGTGCTCACACTCCTGCCCATGGACAGGAGCCTCCTCACCTGGGCAGAGCTGTGGGACCTGCAGGAGATCCCTGAGCAGGGAAAGGACAAAATGAAGCACCCCCACCTTGGTGACCATTTCTCCTCATCCCAAAGGATCCTGGTGTTTGCAATGAGATCCCAGCTCACACACACAGCCAGAACAAGGGGTTTCATCTTCCTGTTGACACCCAGAGGGTGAAGCAGAAGGCAGAGAAAACCAAAATAGACCTTTGTGTATTCAAAAGAGTTTGTTAATTGAACTGCACACACAGTTCAGTTTGAAAGGAAGCTGGTTGTCCACATGAAAAAGTCACCTTCCTTTACACTCTCCTTTCTGTGGTGTCCTCAGAACAAAATAACATCTTTTGGTGCATTTTCAATGGGTCTTTCCTGTTCTTTCTTCTTAGAATATCTTGCATGGTCATAGAAATAGATGATGATGACAGAAACAACGTTCAGGACCAGGATGAGCAGCATGATCCAGTAGGAATATCCATAATTGTGGACAGACTGGAGATGTGTCTGCAGAGAGGTGGAACATCCATAGGCCAGTTCCTCAGACAGGCTGTTTGCTTCTATGTTCACAGGAAAGAGGATCATGGCTATAAGTGTGAGGATTGCTAAAAATAGAAATAAAAATATTAGAAGTGAAAATATAGTACTATTTTTATAGTAACATATAGCCTTCCTTAATCTTTATGCTAGTCCAGGACAATTTATCTAATATTTTTCATTTTTCTAATCTTTTCTATTTAATATTTTATCCAGTATTTCCCTTTTATCTATTTTTTCTATTATCTAATATTTTCCATTTATCTAATATCTTCCATTAGCAAACTATGTGGTCATTTGATTTTAAAATTTGAAGAGTTTTTGCCCCACCTCTGCAGGTATCTGCCAAGTGTTTAATTTTGGCAACTCTCTCTTCTGCTAAAATTACTGGGTTCTTATTGATTATTTTTAGACGAGGCAAACTAATTGAAGTTCTTTTTCACTGAATTTAGTGCTGCTGAGTATAATCTATTTACCCCCTTGGTGATTTATTGATTGTCTGTTTGATATGACCCCAAATCCATGGGGTGGGAAGTACCACAGGACAAAACCTGCTCTGTGGTCATGGTTGCAAATTTAGAGACCTCTCTCCAGCTCATATTGTTTAATGACTCTGTGAAGAGCCAAAATTCCATGTTTTCTCAGGTCTGTATCTCTTTCTTACAGCCTTCCAAATGTAAAAGGAGTTCAGTTACTTTGACATTTAAGCAAATAATGCTCTTAGATCTCTGCTTTCATGGTGCTGAGAGAGGTATAATCTCTGAAAATCAGTGGAAATATTCCATTCTTTTGTTCTGGGTGCATCATCCTGCACCAGTTTATGCTGAAACAGGACCCTGGACTTTCAGTCCATCTGGTAGGAGAATTAGGACCCTCCAAGATATCTCAGACATGAAATGATGTGTGATGGTTCATCAAAATGCACCCACAGCAAAATAGGCTTCCAGGTCACAGCACTCACAGGGCTGCAAAAGGAACCACAACCCTCAGTCAACGTGAGAGTTTCTTTTCTGTTTTCCCTAATCTTTATTTGGGCAAGTCCATGGGCCTTTCATTCCGGGTGGAATCTTGCAGGTTCAGGGGGCTGGGCTTGGGAAAGGAACAACCTTCTCATGTGGGGAGACAATTTTCTTGTCTCAAAAGTGACTAATTGTCTGATTTAGGCTTTTGTTCACTTCTCTTACTGCATTTCACAGCTGGTTTAATATCTATCTTCACATGATGTGTTAGAAAGGGCTTTCACACCCCCACCTGTACTTGCTGTGATTAAGACTAAGTTTATCTGCACTCTTCCCTTTTCAGCAAGGTCTGATTTTAATAATGATCCTTCCCATCTTCAGACCTGGAGAGCTTTTGAAGGATAAAATACTCTTGTTGAAGTACCCTGTAATCAGATGTCTTAAAAGGAAATTATTCAAGTGCAAACCTATTATTAGAGGAACACATAATCCTCTTGAGACAAATTGAGTGTGAGATTGCCACGGAGTGACAGGAGGGCAGGAAGGTGTGTTGGGAGCAGACAAACCAGGTGAGCCTGGAGTGGCACCTCCAGGAATCTCCTTGCCAGGGGTCACAGCCCTAATGACTCACTGTCTCTACCTTTTGCTGCTTAAAGAAACCTGATTTTGACCTGTGAAAATGGTTTTTACAGAGAAATAAATAAATTTTGCCTTGGATTAGTCCTCCTAATTGCCTCCTCATATATACTATTATCTTAAAATTATCTTATTAATCTATGATATATTTTTATTGGTACTTGAAAGATAATTTTTAGGTATCCCAGAAAACACAGTTAAAAACCAAACCCACTGAGCACAACACTCTTCCAAGTGTTTCCTTTCGCAGATAGATATTCCTTAATCTTGGAATCCAGGCATTCATCCATAAATTGGGCAAAGAGGGGTCTCTTTGGGATGTGTTACTCACCACACATGGAATTCCAGGTGTAGACTCCAGTGGGTCCCAGGAATGTCTGGTAGGGGTTGCTGACAGCATTGGTGCAGGTAAACCCAGAACTCAGGAGGGAAGTCAGTAAACTGAGGACCAGGACCACGATAATGGCAGTGTTGATTCCTTTTGTCTTGGTGCTGCTCAGGGAATCTGCAACTGAAATCCAGGGATTCAGCTTGGGAAAGGGGCAGCAGGAGAGGACACAGCCCAGGTTGTGCCAGGGGAGTCTTAGGTTGGATATTAGGGAGAAGTTATTCTCTGAAAAGGGTGCTCAGGCATCGGGACACGCTTCCAGCCTGGAGGTGTTCAAGAGGTGGCACTTGGGGTCATGGTTTAGTGGATTAGGGATCTTGGAGATCTTTTCCAATCTTAATAATTCTGTGATTCTATGATAACCAGCCTTCCCCTCATGGTGTGGTGGACTCTGACAACCTTCTGACTTCCTGGCTGTAATGAAAAGCCAACAATCAGAGGTTGGGCTGATCTGTAGAGATCAGGGTGGAGAAAGACCTGTAGGTTTGGGCACAACACACGAACCCAAATCCACCAGGGGGTGAAGGTACATTGGGCTGAGAAGAGTGCACGTCTGCCAATCCTGCAGGCACACAAACCTCCAGGCATTGGCTGGGGAGCAAACTTCTCTTCCTTAATACTTCTGTAAAAATTTCCTCTTGGCATGGTCAGGCAGAAAATTGATGCCTGAACTGGCTCAGAAATCCAGATATTCTTCTTCTCACGTCTGGTAACTTCCACCACTGTTTAAAACTGCTCCAACTGTAGTTTATTTTCTCTTAATATATATGAGTTTCCCTCACATGGGATATATTTGACAAGAGGAACAGATTCTAAGAGATTAAAGGTGTTCACCAGTCAGGGCCAGGTGGATTTGCAGGAATAATGTAGCTGAGCTTGGCCATACATGGACAGATAAGGATGAGCTGATGCTCATATCCTGACTGGATCTGCCTCCATGCCCTGCAGAAATAAAATCTGTGGAGGCAGTACTTTGAAAAGAAAGGAGCAACTTCTTTGAAGGATGTTTTTTGATGCCCTGAGGCTCCTGAACCCCCAGCTCATCACCAGATCTGCTGCTCCATCCATCCTTTGCTGCAGCTTCAGTGTGGTGATGTTCCTCTTCACTTCTCATTGCTCTTCCACCCCCAAATCTTAAAATCCCTTCCCTGTGTGTGTGATTTCTGGGAGCAGCTGGGGTGAGGTGTTCAGGGATGAAAACCCCTCCCTGCTGCTTCTCAGGGGAGGAACTGGTAAAACACAACCCCTTGGAATTTGCTTGGCTTGGGCTTGTAAATGAGGAGCCCTGGCCACAGGCACTGTTTCTGTAAAGGAGGGAAGGTGGGGGAAATAAAAACCTGGGTTTTTTTTTTCATCATTTTGATGTGATTAAGATTTCAGTGGCAGCTCCAACACCCTGTTCTCAAGGTCTCCACTCCTGAGGCCACGTGCCAAGGAATCAGATCCTGCCCTCTCTCCTTTTGCTCCAGGTGATTACAGTTGATACACCCAGATTGAAAAGGCAACTACCATGTGCCTGTGGCTGCCTGATGTTGTAACAGTGACAATGTTTTCCGGCTCCATTCAAATGTGATAGACAGACATCTGTAGGAAAATTGCCATTACTGCAAATATTCAGGTAGTGCCAAAGTGTGAGAAAGCAGAACAGGAAAAAAAAAACCTAGTAAAAGCTCATAAAGAGAAATAAACATAATAAAAAAGAGCTATTGGGAAGAAATGGAAAGAACTTCTCTTGTTTTATGTAATACTGCAGGCAGAAGCTAATTCCTGTTTGAGGCATCTGTGTTATGGACATCAGTTGTAAATTTAAGCAATTTTCCTAGAAGAAGAGGAAAGAAGGGCAATCAGAGGCTATCACTCATGGAAATGGAAGAGAGCCCCCTGCACTCAGGCCTGAAACAGTCTCCCAGCTTGGGCATCACCTGTGATGTATTTCTTGAGCAAGAAATAAGTCTGGAGCCAAAGCAGACAGGCTTGTGTAATTCCCCTCTGGCAGCCTCACTTAATTTTATCCCTCAGAACATCTCCAGGATGGGCTGGCTACACCTACTGCACCCCCTAATTGATCTTGTTTATCCCTGACACTGATCTGCAGATCAGGGGATGTCATTTTGTCACAGTCCAGCTGTTGGAACAGCACAAGGCTGAAGAGTTTTAAGAAAATACTGTTTTCATGGCAGCAGATTTTTGCTCCCCCAGATAAAGCAAATCAGTTCAAACTGAAGGAATCCACAGTAGCTGTGGATCTGTTTGGGTGGGATCAATAGTAACTTGCAGCAGCTCTGTAAAATAACCTAGTTTTACAATGAAAGCAGAGGGGTTTGCCCTGGCCAGGTCCTTCCTTAATTTCCTATATATTTTATTTTTTTTCCCACTGTTAATTCTTATATATTTTGGTAGGGTTTCTTGGCCTTTTACTGCCCTGAGTCAGCCCTCCAAGCAGTGTTGATCTGGCACTTTTAGGAGCTCTCTGATCACTTATGACACATAATGAATTGGTCATTCCAAAAAAAAAGCCAAACAAACAAACAAAAAACACAACCATGAAAAGTTCAACTGAGAACTGAGTTTCCCACTTTCCAGGAGATCCCACGGCACTTCTGGAAACTGGTGACAACATTAATGAAGTTCCAGCAATTCTCAAACATCAGTCATGTAATTTAAAAGTTAGAAAGTGACTTGATTCCTCTCTGCTACAGCAGATTTCCAAGGCTTCCTCATGTGTCGTGGGTCTTGCTGGCTGCCAAAAGTTGGATAAATCCTGACATTCCAGGGCCCTCTGGGTGTGTCTCTCCCCAGGCCTTGCTCAACTTCTCCATGGACTCAAGCAAAGCTGTAAACAAGCTCTTGCAGACTATTATATTCATAGGTGGTTCCTTTCTAAGACAAATCATTAAAGCAGCTCATGAAGGCTCTGAGGATTTTGGCTATTAAATAACTTTTCCATTCTGCCAGACCATTCATCCCCAGGGCCTGGGAAGTGGCTGTTTTGATTTATTGCTCTATTAAGGCTGTTCCTGGCAGTCTGTTAAAGAGACACCCCGGGCAGGTCATGCACAGTACGTTTCACAAGCCATACTCTGTTGTTTGCCTTTCATCTTCACACTTGGAAATGTCTTTTAATGCTGTGCTTTCTACCAGAATTAAGTTCAGTTTTTTGTAAAGGTTGTTGATCTGCTTTTGTACAGCCATTAATAAAAGCCAACCTGGGTTTTGCCAACAATAATCCTTATCCCCACGATACCACCTTTGATTTACTCTTCCATCCTGCTTTTCTCACACCCAAATATGACAGTGCCAGCTGAGAAAGACATGTGGGGTGCACAGCAGGGCACAGCTGGGATTTCAAAGGGTGTTAGAACTCCTCTGGCTGGTGTCTGAAATGTCAGAGTGGAGAAAGTTCAGCACTTCAGCAAGAAATCCATTTACTTAAGGATATCAGCAAAGGATCACCTACAGCCTCAGGAGCACCTGTCTGAGTTTGAAAATGCTGTGCCTGCAATTCTCTGAAGTGCTTGTCATAGTTCAAGTCTATATTGAATAGAATAATAGAATAGAATGGTTTGGCTTGGAAGGGACCTCAAAGCCCATCCAGTGCCACCCCCTGCCCTGGGCAGGGACACCTCCCACTGTCCCAGGGGGCTCCAACCTGGCTGGGACACTGTCAGGGATGGGGCAGCCACAGCTTCTCTGGGAATTCTATTCCAGTCCCTCCCCACCCTCACAGGGAAGGATTTCTTCAGTAAATAATATTTAATATAAGACATGGCAATTATGTCAGTACAGAGCCCAGGAATTACTTTAAAATCGGTTCCTCTCTGTTGGATATGTGCCAGAGTGAACTAGGGAGGGGTGTGGGCGAACCCCTCTTTGGACTGCTCTTAAGACACCCCTTTCCTTCAGCAGCTGTGGGAAGGAATCAACTCCTGGAACTCATTTTGTTCATCCCTAAATAACTGGTATGTGAGAAGTGAGGTAACTTTGTGCAAATGTGACCTCAATGTTTGATAAATGATAAGCACAAATCTTCGAATCTGATGGGGGAAAACCCAACGCACCACTGAGGTGCACACAGACCAAGCAGAGAACTGAATCCCTCCACTGATACAAGTGTTCTGTGAGTTATTTCCATTAATTCTGCTCAAAATCCATCTGATGGTGGCACCCAGGCCCTGGGACTGGGTTGTGTGAGCTGCTGTGCAGACCAAGGCAAGACCCATGCCCTGAATTCCAGCCAGGCTGTGTCCTTACCCCGAAATCAGCTCCTCGTGGGAGGACTCCAGGTTGCAACTGGATTAAAATCAGCACTAACCTGCCCACATGGCACAAAGGCTGGGCCTTCAGCCAAGTGCCATGGGGTGCTGTACCCACACAGAAACAATTTTGAGAAATGCATATTTCCTCTTCTAAATATTGCTGTGATTACTCTGATACAACTGTGAATAAACCAGGTTTAAATGACTTGTGTTTTTGTGTTTGTTACGTAACAATTCCAAGCCAAGCTCCATGTTTTGTTTGGAATGCTGCTGTGCTCAGGCTTTCATGGCAACATAAATGTTCTCGTGTGGGCTGACTTGTGTAATTCAGCTTTGCCACTGTGGGAATTCAGGTGCCTGTTTGTACAGGGAGCTTCTGTAATAAATCAAGCTGGAAAAGATCTGGGAGATGGGAGCCACTTGTTGAGATGTAACTTAGTGTCTTCTCTGTGCTGGGACATCTTAATGTTAATCTATATTTTAATCTATAGCCCATGTTTGAAGATTGATTGACCTGCTCTTCCAAATTTTTACGTTTCTTTTGACTGGCTTTTTTTCCCTCTCAGCATTATTGCTTTGAACCTGGTGAAACAGCAAGATAAAATGAGTGCAAACCCTTGATCCTTGCAACTGCTTTCAGGCTTATCTACCTCTGGGTGTTGTTTTACATGTTTTGTTCTTTTCCCTTCAGCTGCCTTGAAATCTTTTTTTTTTTTTTAATAAAAATGATGCTTACTTGGTAGTAGGTGGAAAATGTCTTCAGTCAAACAACGAATGTGACATAATGAAATTGAATCCTGGAAGATTAATTAGTTTTGTAAATCCTTTAATAAAGTGGTGTCTGTTGCTTTTCTGTTCCTCACTGAAAGCTTCTGAAAATGAAAGTCAATTCTACATAAAGCTCCCATTTTGTATTTTTCCCTTGCTCCAAAGGGAACAAGGTAATTACACAGGTGATTAAAATAAATTGTTATTTTCTAGAATGCTGCAGCATCTCTGTGCTTTTTGGGGGGGCTCTTATTTTGTACCACTTAAATCCCTGGACTGCTTTATTTTTTGTATTATATTGTAGCTATATATATTAAAGATGTTATATGTATTATATTTTTATCTACATTATAGCTATAAATGAATACAAGGATGAGCTGCAGGGCCTGAGTCCATCAGTGGCAGGAGCAAGAAGATCTTAAGTTTACATTGGATATTGGGAAGGAATTCCTGGCTGGGAGGGTGAGGAAGGACTAGAGTAGAATTCCCACAGAAGCTGTGGCTGCCCCATCCCTGGGAGTCCAAGGCCATGTTGGGATCTCTGGGACAGTGGGAGGTGTCCCTGCCCAGGGCAGGGGGTGGAACCAGTTGATCCTTGAGTTCCCTTCCAACCCAACCCATTCCAGGACTGTCAGCTCCACTTCCAGGCATAGCCCCACTCACCTTGGAATGTCTTTGTGGACACCTGGAGTCCTGCTTCAACAAACTGCTCGCAGGTCCCCCTGAAGAGGCCGTAGCTGAGGCTGACGGTGATGCTGGTGTTGGTGCTGGCGAAGCGAACCTCGCTGCTCACCCACTGCTGGGTGCCCAGCACGGCACAAGCCACCACGAAGGAGGACACACAGCTGCAAAAGGCAGCTGCAAACAGGGTGGTTTTCTTTCTGGATGGCATCTTCTCCGGGATTTGAATCCCTGCTTCAAGGGAGTTTGTCCTCTTCAATCCTGTCTACCCATGGGGGTGTCTCCTCCTCTCGCTGGCTGGGCTCTGCTCTCACACAAAGCCACCCTGGTGAACTTTAAGTGGTAATAAAAATGTAAAATAATTGAACTTTGGTCAGGGGAAAAGGTGTTGCCATAGTTACAACAAAAGCAGCCCGGCAGAGGCTGGGAGGGATCGCTGGGAGATGATTTACGATCCTGGACAAACAGTCCTTCTCCAGACCGTGGCTCTGGGCTCCTCGGGGCTGTTCCCAGCTCCCCTCACTCCTTCAGGGAGAGTTTTGAGCCTCTTCTCTTAAAATCCTGATAACCAGGCTGGAAAGATTGCTGTGCTGAATCTATATCTAATGGTAAGGAGTTATAAAACGTTCCATCTCGGTTCAAATTCCCAGTTTGTTTAAGAGCTGACCAACCATTCCCCATGGGAGACCTCTTTTAATCTCTCTAAATTGGGGAAAACACTGGGTTGGTCCCAGGTTTTGGTGGGGTAATGGACATTCTATCTACTGTCAACAGATTATTTTCTGCAGAACAACTAGAATTCTCCTTTAATTCCACGTATTTTCTTGCCATAACTCCTTCCATTTTTATTTTTTTTACTTTTTTCTCTGGAGAAAAAAAAATGTCTTGCACAGAGATTCATTTCAGAGAAGCAGTGGATATGTAAAGGGAGTAATCCTGAAGAAAATCTGCTCTGGACTATAAAGCAAGAGAATATATTCATTTTTTTTCAGCTCGAATTGACCTAAACAAGGACAAAAGGCAGTAAGAACATGACATCAAACAGAACCTACATGACTTAATTAAAAGGCTGAAGCCAAGTTTCTACTCAGCACCAAGGTCTCTATTTTTTGAGGCTGAAGTCTGAAACTTTAACTAATAATGTACTGTCAGGGTAAATTAGCAGAGCTTTTATTTCTATTAATTATAAAGTCATTATTCCACAATATAGAGAATCCATATTCCTGGATCATCCAGAGTTTTTTAATTAACTTTTAGGGAGCAATCTGCTTTAACAGTGCTGTTAAATAAACCTGTTGGCTTCTCATCCTGAAGCTTCACTGGTTTGCACTTGACATGGAGAGATATTGGAATTTTTTAGTGAATTTGTAATGGCAAAGAATTTTTTGTGAGGAGAAAATACCTGTTCTGCAAGGCAGTGCTATTATGCTGCAAGTCCTCTAGTTCTGTGATTTCTTAATCCACAACTTTAAAGCACTAATTAGATTTGAAATAAATGTATTTTATTTCTCCATTTTTATATGAAATGCTGTTGTGATTTTATTTTTTCAATTTAACAATTTTAATTAAAATTCAATTTAATAATACTTCTGAGGCAGTTGCTTTAAAGAATATATAAAAATTTTAAAGAACATATAAACATTTTAAAGAATATATAAACATTTTAAAGAACCTATAAATTTTATTCCTAAAAATCCACATGCATGTTAATTAGATACATGTAATTAACCTCTGTAACATATGGGAAATCAACTAGAATTTGATTTAAGCTCTGAGGACTAAAGGGAGGTTTCTCAACCTGTCTAAAGAAATAAGAGACCTGCCTCCATTCCTGACCAGTATTCCAGTTAAATTTTAATCATAACAATATGGAAAAGCTTTCTTAGGCTGATCCACCTCTATGGGTTCATCAAGCCAAGAGCTGTGTTTGCCCTTTGTTTGCACACAAAGAGCAGAGTCCAAGAATTTACAGTCCAAGGATATTTTTAATAAACTGAGGTAAAACCTGCCCTGTGCCACTTGTCCCCTATGAAATATGTTTTAAAAAAATACATTTTTAAGAACTGACATTTATCCTGGTAACAACTTCAAGGGAACTACTTTTCAGCTTCTGCTTGGTGGTTTTCTTTTTCAATTTCTCCAAACTGAGCACCCACACCTTTAAAAATACTAAATAACAGAGTGTAAGCCTACAGTGAAGAGCCTGTAGAGCCTTTCTGAGCAATCTGACTCAATTATATTTAGTTTTTGGTGACTCAGCTCAAATTGTTATGGCTCAAATCATTGGAACTCTCCTGTGGCTCAGGGAATTGCTCTGTAAATGAGACCATAATTTGCCTTTTTCTTCCCTGTCACCTTGAAGTTCATCAATTCTCTGCCAAAGCTACAACTCCTTGTGTCTTTTTGCCTGAAAAAACATCACACAACTTGGAAGGAAAATTGTGTTTTAATGTGACAAGTTCATCACTGGAGAGAAAGGAGAGATTGGGTTCCTCTGACTCAGAGAAAATATTTCCTGATCAGCAGCTCATTGACTCTGCCCCTGCTGACACTGACTCAGCCCTGCTCAGGAGGCAAAGAGAAAAATCAGATTAATTTCTTCTGAATCAGCTGGGAAACAAAGGGATTTGGAACCCTTTGCTGTATAAAATGACATCTCACCCTCTATTTTTGCAGGCAGGGTGTGTGAGTATTTCTCTTCTGTTTATGCACAAGGCAGTTTGCTGTGAGCAACATAAATGTGAAATGAAAGCCTTCAATGCCAACATTTCATAAACATCTATTTTTTAATGTTACAAACACATCTTTACATGTGAAAAAAAAAATAAATCACAAGATGGTTTGTTGCTTTGCCCAGGGCTCCAGAGGAGTTGGAGAGGGGAAGGAATTCCTGGCTGGGAGGGTGGGGAAGGACTAGAACATATTTCTCAGAGAAGCTGTGGCTGCCCCATCCCTGGGAGTGTCCAAGGCCAGGTTGGAGCCCCCTGGGACAGTGGGAGGTGTCCCTGCCCAGGGCAGAGGGTGGCACTGGATGGTTTTTAAGTTCCCTTCCAACCCAACCCGTTGTTCCAGGATTCCAGGGTGTTGCTCCCAAGGGCTGCTGCCTGTGACAGGCAGGACCCGAGGGTTGGCTCCCAGGTCAATGTTCTCAGCTGTGCTCAGCAGCCACCAGGGAAATTCAAGGTGAAGCCACTGCAAATTATTTCCTGTTCTGCTGCAACCACAACATTTGCTGGTGGTTTAAAATCTCCGTGTTCAGCTTAAATATTTAATTTAAAAACAATTGACGGGTGGCAGGATGACTTGGCAGTGTGGCTGGCAGGAGGTTTTACTGATATTGTGATTTTCCTCGGCCATGACCCTTGTGGTACATCCTTGAGCACCCCACAAACTCCTTAAATCCCTTTTATTTTCTATTTTCTGTCTAATTGCTCCATCCTTCAGCTTTTCTTGACCCCAAAAAGAGTTGAAGAAGCTCCATGTGAGGCAGGTGATGTGGGGGATCAGGCCATGGATTCCATGCATCAGGACACACATTACCAACATTGCTTCTACCTCTCCTGTGATGGATAAATTATAAGTAAACCAAAACATTAGATATTAAGAAAATGAGATGAATTTCTTTCTCTGGTAGTTTGCAGCCAGAATTCTGGGAGCTGATGGAAATAGGGATTTGTTTATGCCTTTTGAATGGGTGAGGGAAACGGGATAAAGCATCAGGAGTTTTATTACAGCTGCAGTTGAAAAATCTGCAGCTCAACTGATCTGTAAAATTATTGCAACAACTGTTTGGGAAACTGGGAGGGGCGTGATCCCAGTGAATTCTGTGGATCCCTGCCCAGTCTGGTGGGTTTGTACAATTCCATCTCCTGATTTCGTTCTTCTCTTGCTCTGACCTTTTTCCCAGCACTTTTGAAAGACAAAGCAAACACGTTTTAAGTGCTGTTTGGATTTTTTCCCAGAAAATGACAAGAACTTCTCAGCTGAGAACTCCATCACGAGGGTTATTGATCTCTGAGCTCTGACACTGCTCGGTGTGGGAGGGACAGCTGGAATACTGCGCTGCCAGCAGCCCCTGGGAGCAGGATCCTGCCACACCTTCAGTCAGCAGGAACAGGCACTGCTGGCTTCCAGCTCCACAGAAGGAAAGGTGGAAAATCCCAAAGCCACGACAATGGGATCAACACAAACACAAGGAGCAAAACCCTGGTTTAAAATGGTTGTTGCTGCTGCAAGGACATCCCTCAGCTCCAGAGCCTGGGAGAGCCAGCTGGATCTGCTCTGGGTTCTTTGGACAAGGGTTGGAGGGACAGGACACAGGGAATGGCTTCCCTCTGCCAGAGGGCAGGAGAGATGGGATAGTGGGAAGGGATTCCTGGCTGGGAGGGTGGGGAGGGGCTGGGATGGAATTCCCAGAGAAGCTGTGGCTTCCCTGGGAGTGTCCAAGGCCAGGTTGGAGCCCCCTGGGACAGTGGGAGGTGTTCCTGCCCAGGGCAGGGGGTGGAATGGGATGGGATTTGAAATCCCTCCAACCCAAACCATTTGGATTTTATGACCCTGGGGCCCAACCTGTGCTGCTCCAGAACCTGAAGATCACGGCCAAACACACCTGGCCTTGGTGGAGGAGGATAAACCACCTTCAGCACCACCTGCACTTGCCTTGAGCTCCTAAATGAGAACAACACTTGCCTCATGTGGCTGCTTAAAATTGCCTTTTCTCAAAGATTTTGGCATTAAGAAATTAGCCAGTGTTCAATTTTGATAAGAAATTAAATTTTCCGTTGGAAAGTTTGTCTTCAAAACTTCTTACATGACATGTCCCATAGCAGGTGGAGGAGTCCAGCAGCTCACTGAGCATCTGACTTCTTGTTTGCTCTGTTTCTCTCCTTTTCCAAACTGTAAATCACTTGCTGGGAATGCTCACAGGCCATTCTGGTAAAATAAGGAGTTTTGAAATGAATTTTGAAATTATGGAGATATTTTCCATTTCCTTCTGAGCCCAAAAGTCAGTGACTGCAGTTCCCAGAAGAGCTGAGCTCCACTGAAGGCCATTTAAAGTCTCTTTTCTCAACCCCAAAAGGTGACTTGCACAACTATAAAATAATGTGTTGAAGTGTTAAAATGCCGCTTTCCTTTATGACCGAATAAGTGCAAGTCGAGTGGTCAAGTACAGCTCATTGAACAGAGGGGAGAAAAGGCCTCCTGGCATTGTAAGAAGCAGAAATTATGGCTTTTGCAATATTTTCTCTTCAATAAAATGTGGCTTTGAAGCTGCTTCAAGAGTCGTAGTGTTTAAAAGAAAGCCTTGAGATGGAGATGGAGAGAAGAGCAGGCAGGACAGGCTTTGATTTATTGCAATTGCTGTAGCAATTATAAAGATATGTAGTTTTGAATACTTAAATCAATTCCTCTATACTCATAATTTTAGATTCCAAATGTAAAATCCTTAGACAAATACCCCTTTGAAGTCATTAAATTGGCTACTGCTGGGAGGTTACACAGCCTCATGCTTTTGCCCAATTATCCACAGTTTTTCTTGTATTTTTAGACCAAGATATACTTGCAGTCACAGAACCACGTGTCTGTGGCTGTTCTTTGCTGTCCTGCCTCTGATTTCCTGACTTTTTTTCCAATTTGTGTTCTTGTATATCATTGAAGACACAGCCCCACCCTGCTGCTTCCAAGCTTGGAATACCCAAAATAAACTTTTGGTGTTCAAATATTGCCTTTTTCCACTCATTTATTCCCTGAGCCTGAAGCAGAGAAGGCACCTCTTTGCAACAATGAGTGGCAAAGGGACTGTAATTCTGCTCAGGGGGCATTTTCCAGCCCTTCTGCTGGAATAATGTGACTTTCATGCTGCAAAAGAAGGGATGCAGGTGCTGGGTTCAGCCAGAAGCTGTTGGAGGCCCTGGAGCATCTCTGGCAAATTGGAAACAAGGGTGAAATAGCTGCCAAAGAGCTGACATTTCTGGGAATGTGTTTGATTTGTGATGGGAAGAGAGGAAAAGACAGATGACCAGTGGACTGTGAGGTGGGTAAAGAAAGCTGCAGTTGGAGCTGGATTGGGCTAAATTTGTGAACTGTCTTGGTTCTGCTACAGAATTTTGTTCTTTCAAGTTCTCAAATTTATTTTGTGATGAAGCTTCTGTCTCCCTTCTCTCAAGGGAGGGAAATTGCTACTAAATTGCCTCAAATCCCACAGCAGCTTCGTTTTTCATCCTCTCTCTTTTCTCACCAGCAGAAATTCTCTCCATGCCATTGAAAACAGGTTTCAAGACACTTCATTCTTTAGATTCTCAGCTCCTAGACTTTCAATCTGACTTTCTGGATGAGGCACTCTAGCAGAGAACATCCTCCTATGTTGTTTTTCTCCAGTCAACAACTGCAGATAAAATCAGCCTCAGGCTCTTGGCTCCAGCCCCTTGGTGTATCCCAAAAAACACAAGTGGGCATAAACTGGGCTTGGAACCTCCTGGATGTGACTGGAAGGAAGCTGAGTGTGGACTAACAAGGCTAAATCATCAATATCATTGTCAATTTAGGACTTGAGTGCAGGGAGCAAGAAAGGTTGGATGAAGTTCCTTTCACAACTTCATTTCACAATTGTACAATTGATTTAAATATTCCCCTTCTCTACAGCAAATCTCCACCCCTCAAATAATATATTGATAATTATAATGTTCATGTTCTTTGATGCTTTATTTTACAACTTGGCTTCACATTTCTTTCTCATGACTAATTAATTTTGGAACCACAGCCTAATAGGACTTTTAATTTCCGTGCTAATAGAAAACGTGGTAATTTTGTCCAACATGTATAATAATTCCATTTACTTTATTGCTTGGGTATAAGCAGTCATTTAAATTAATATACAATTCCTTGCAAATGGTTAGCGGGGAGAAAATTGCTGACTTGCAGTCGTTTGAGCAACAAAAATGTTCATTGAAACCCAAAGCCTCCCTGGTGCTGTGCCCACTTGCACTTCCAAGGCTGCTGAGAGGATTTCAGCCTCCTCCTAAATTGCTGTTTCCAAGTCAACATGATGCCAAAGGGACATAATTAGGCTCTGATTAAGTTTTTTTGCAGAAGACAGAAATATTCACAGATGTTCTGATATTTTTGTTCCAAGGGGTCTTTCTGTGGCAACCCTGACATCCTTTGGAACACTTAAACTGGATGTGGTGTGTGTGGATATGGGGTTCTGGAAGTATTGCATGGATTCATTAAGGTTGGGAAAGAGCTTTTAGGATCACTTGGATTCCTCCTGGAGGAGGGATTTCTTGTGCTAAGACTCTTCTTTCTCTGGGGTATCCTTTGGAAAACTTCAAATGAATGTGATGTGCATGGAGAGGGGATTTTGAATGTAGTGCCTAGAATCATTAAGGTTGGGAAAGAGCTTTTAGGATCACTCAGATTCCTCCTGGAGGAGGGATTTTTTTTTTGTGCTGGGAGACTCTTCTTGCTCTGGGATATCCTTTGGAAAACTTAAATAGGGTATGCATGGGCATTGGGCCTCTGGAAGTAATGCAGAGGATCCTCAAGGTTGGAAAAGGCTTTTAAGATCGCTTGGGTCCCTCCTGGAGGAGGGATTCCTTCTCCTGGGAAACTCCTCTTGTCTTGGCAAGGTGGATTGTAGGGACTGGAGACAAGAGGCAGCAGGATGTGCTTTCAGCCGCCCTGATTCTCGCCTATCCCTCCGTAATCCCCTCCTCCCTGTCCTACTTTTCCACCTGACGTTTCTATTCTGGGTCTCCGTGTCCCGGTTCCAGGTCCCGGTGCAGCCCAGTCGGTGTGTCCCGAAATCCTCAGGTGTGTCCCTTTTCCCCCAGGGAGCGACACGTCCACGGCGGGGGGAGCAGCGAGGGGAAGGATCCCGGAGGCTCTTTGCTCCCCATAGAGGGATCCTGGATCCCAAGACCACCCAATTCCCACCCGGGAATGCGGGGCAGCATCATTCCCGCTGCCCGGGGGGAGCCGGGCGCTCTCGCCCCGCGGGACTCGGGGAGCAGCGAGGCCCTTCCCGCATCCCCGGGGATCCCGGGGGGCGCGGGGCCGGTGCGGGTGGCCCGGGGGGATCCCCGCGTCCCCCGTGCCCGCAGCGCGCGCCGTGTCCGCCAGGCGGCGCCGCGCGCGCCGCAGCCTCGGGATCGGGATCGGGATC